>JAOBRC010348349.1:0-12875 GCA_027575255.1 Scolionema suvaense
TTGTTGAGATGATAGCGTTTGCGATTTCTGACTTCGTTAGTCATGTTTTAGTCAGATTTCAGTGCGGCCAGCACCTACGATAGGCTTACGATCAATTCCAGGCTGAACTGCGTCACGAAATTTAAGGACACAACTCTTAGTCAAGATGATCAAATTTTGTGATAAAGCTGAAACTGTATGAAATGAAGTCAACTATCAACCCCTTTTTGCTTTGAATGATAATTCGGTCATGAAAAAACAAAACAAAACAATTTATGCTAAAGATGTCAACGCTTAAGGCAAGTTCCGTCGTGTGACATTAAAGCAAACTAATTAAGAATAATCGAGGGTGAAAATCTGAAAAAATGAAGAGCAGCCGGCCTCTGCTCACGTTTTCCGGTTCTTACAAAAAAGTGTGTAATATGCTATCAATTCCAGGACCTCAGAAAGGTGCAGGCAGCTAGACGATCTATGACGTTCCAAGAGGAACACATTCAACAGATGAAAACGTTATTTGCATTTGTGCTATATCGAATCCTTCGAACTGTTTTTCTCGCTCAAAAACATGGTCACGCGAGCCTCAGGGAAACTTCTACAGCATCTCACGAGCAAAGGTTGTCCAAAGAGTTCGCAGAGTTAGTGGACACTCACAAATTCAATCATGGATCATTTTATTTAACAATACGAAAGAATGACAAGAAGCCACCGATAACCTTTAAAAAAGCTATATCCTGAACACGACAGGTATGGCTACTTATAATCATAAACACCCATGACACTTCTTGGGAAAAAAAGCCAACAACACCTTCTTCAACATGAATCATTATTCACAACAAAGTCTATGGAGATTAATGGCCAACTCCAGGCGGAAACAGAGTTCTCTCAGATATGTCACATAGTCCATACTGTATCTAGTATTCCTGTTAAATTTTCTGCCAAGTACTAGGCCAAAATCATGAACAGATTTGGAGACACATTAACGGCGCAATTTCAGCAAATCCGCGAAATTAAGTTCCTTTTCTGATGCTCAAAATGCTAAACTGCGAAAATCAATTCCCGCAAAATTTATCTAGAATCGAACTGCGGAAACAAATTCCTCACAAACGTCATTAAACTCCGAAACCTTCAAGGAATGAGGCACTTTTTTTTATTAATTACCGTTGAACTAAGGTCAATTTTCAGCTGGCGATATATGCATCAAACTGAAATATTATTTTTGACAAGAAATGCGTGGAAATAACTTCCCAAAAATTTCTTGGAAATGTTTAACCGCGAAAATGTATTCCCGAAAAATCCTTTGTTTAGCCTCAACTGTGAAAACTAATTCCCGCGAAGAATCCAAGAAAAATTTATCCGCGAAAATTAACCGCCTCGAAAATTTCTTCCTTTAAGGTATGTAAAATGAAAAACTCAAAAGGCAAAAGACAAGTTTCGGACGTAATGGCCACGCCCAAACAGAGCAATAGTCTTCCCAGATATTGCATCGTCGATACTGTCTGCACTACTGTTTCAGACCATAAATTTGAAAAAACAGAATGGATTTCAAAATGTTTCAGCAAATCCTTAACAATTGCTAATTTTGACACTAATGGCTACATGTAGGTTGAGCAGATTTTTTTTCCAGCAGATTTTTCTTCTAAAAAATCCAACTTCATCTGTTCCTTTCATAATGGATTATCACCCTGATACCGAATTTCAGATAAAATCAATTGAGCGGTTATCAGGGGAAAAGCGCTGATGCGTTGGTGAAAGACAGACCTCATGTGATAGGAGACTAATGCGTGGACGTCGAGGGCCACTTGTATACTGTTTTGAGATGGCCCTCGGGGAGTACGTATAGAGACTTCCTCTAAACAGCGAGTCCAAGAAGATCGCGCAAACTCATGTCGAGATAGGTCTTGGATAACAGCCGTGCTGGCAAGCTCACATGGGCCGCATGGTTCATAGTCTAATCTGCGTGCACGGTACATTGTGTTATCTTTTTTTTGTTTGTCAGGGTGCTACAGAAGTTAGAGATTTCAATATTATAATCAGTAATTGGAGGAACTAAAGTTACCAAAATACAAGCGACTAATCAGATTCGCTGTCACGTTGCTACGATAAACATTCGCCAGAATCACCTTTTCACATTAGAAGAACATCCACGTACTCTGGAGCAAAGGTTTCGCCGGAGTGCTGCCATTATGGTACTGCTGTTGCATTGTAGATTCGTTCTCTGCTCATCGCTTCACTATTGCTCAGTAAAACCAAGCACTGAGTGATAGTGAAGCAATGAGCAGAGAACGAATCTACAAGTCGAGAAGAACTTCACTTCGCCAACCGAATTCAACTGCTGTTGTAGTTTTCATGCATATACTAGGCTACAATGCCAAACAAAACATGTGACAAAAAAGACTTCTTTAAGCCAAAATATATAACGGGCTTTTTACTACTTCTGATTGTAACAGCACGTTGCATTGTAAGTGCTTCAAGAAATTTTTTTGCAGGTGTTCATCAACTTCTGTCCAAGGTCCCAGAGCAATTTCTAGCAATTGACGCTAGTAGATGGAATTCCATGCCATTTGTTCTCTAAATTATCTGAAAAATTGAAAAATCCCAAACCATACCAACACGAAAGCCCTAACACACCCTGGAGATACTCTAATAGTGCTAAAACGTAATTTTTTACAAGTTAGAAATGGTAAGTCTCTAAAATAAACACCACCCGTCTGACCTGATTAGCGGCTCGATACTGGTCGACCTATCTTCATTTACTCGTGGCACGGAACGTTGCAAAAACACGCATGCGTGCCAATATAAATCGACGGGGATGTAGCGTTGACACTTTTCTTAAACCCAGACACAAATCTCTTAGGTAAGTTCGTATCCTATAGTGGTTACTGGCAAAATCAAATGAGACACTTCACAGCATCGGAGAGAAAGAAAAAGCACTCCTCATCCGGGAGTACTGACTTTCGCATTTTCCGCGAGTCTCATCCCAGCTTTGTGATAATGTAGACTAATCCAAATCTAATGAAACAGATCTATGCTAGTCTCTGTAAATACACAATGTTGATACATCGAAAGAACCACGTTTTTCTTTTAGTTGAGTTCAAATCGACCATGGCCATTAGAGCTAATTATTCCTAATAAAAAGTACTAATGGCCTTCCACAAAAAAGAAGAAAACTTTGTCTCATATGAAGTCAATGATTAGTCATAATATCACCAAGAAAACGTCTGACCATGAAGTTGCAGCACCGCCATACAACCTTACAAGATGTACGCGTTTAACGGGTTTCCTGTCGTTACAATAGGTAATACAATGTGTTGCATATGAAGCCACATTTTGAAGAACCGTATCCACTGCCAGGAAAACATTCACATGACCGTCGAATAATCATCATAGAAGCAACACCCACAAACCAACGCGTACTACGCTGTGTGCCTGAGTACAAGATGCCTCAGCATAAACTGACGAAAATCTATTGGAATGAAAAATCACCGAAATCGCAACCGAATAGGACCACGATCACCGCAATTCTATTCCAACAGGAAATCACTTGACTTCATTCACGGATTAACATTCGCAAGAGCAACGACAAAAGACTAGCAGTGACGATGAAGGTATGAGGGTATTAATTACACGTAAACAAAGGTAGGATCGAAATCACAGGAACCCTACTAAGGCTAGGAATTTGTCCATTGCCAATTGTTGGGAGCTAATTTTCAAGCGCTGCGTCTTGCTGACAATTCAAAAACTTGAATAAGACGTCTCATGGAGAAAAAAAAATCAATACTTGGGCCAAGTCCCATTGATCAATTATTCTTCTGTCAAAGACCATTGGAAATATTCAATTACACTCGAAACCTAAAATGCATTAATTTTGTATTAATTATAGCCTCAAAACATGAACTATTGTTTATGAAGACAATAGTACAATGGCAAAAGTATGTTTGGAGAGTTGTCATCAAGAACCAGTGGCACTTCACGATTCATGGCTATATCATGTGCCGTTCGGGATATGTCGAGGGGATGGGGTTGGGGTGGTGGACGGGTGACATGTCCCCCCTAGCCATCCTCAAAAGCCCAGCCTAAGTAGGCTTAACATTAAGACGCATTCTTTAAATTTAGAAGTCTGCAACTGAGACCAAGAGCAGAAACAATCGTAGCACCTTCCTCAGTCATGTTTCTTTACGATATCGACAGCGAAAGCTGACAAGGAAAGGGAATGCATGAACAGGAAAACACCAGTAAGCAGACACCAACTTCAGCAACACGTCCACAAAATCCTTCACAATGCGTTTGCTATTGAAGTTTTTTACTGAGAATCTTCGAAATTAAAAATTTTGAGGCTGTTTATGCAAAGCAAAACCACTGCCACTAGGACTCACAATGTTAAGTCTTTCGACCATTGGTACTACCAAGAGAAAGATATCTACACCTTCATGCTCAATTCTTGAATTTCGTTGTGCACCTCAAAATCCAAATCCTGGTCGAAGCCTAGTATTTCAATATACCGAAAGTATACGACGGTTGAATAAAAAAAAGTATGCGACCTATCTATCCTGGGGTTATTTTAACACTAAATAAAAACTAATTTCACTCAAAATACTAATATTTATTTCAGACGCTTATCGGCTACTGTCCCTTTAGTTGTAATGCGAAGATCTTAGCCACGATGAACTGTCCTGATTTGCCCTGGGTGATACGAACTAAGCACAATAGCTGTTGGCAAGAAGTAAAGAAAAAGTAGCTTGCTGTAGCATATAACAGCAAATGCTTAACTCACGCTTCAGAAGCGTAACCATTTCAACAAAAATGTGTGAATAGCATCTTTAAAATTCTACCTACAACAGCGTCGCGGAAGCCATAAAGGTAACTGAAAGCTGCCAAAAAGCTATTTTCGTGCGGTCTGTGAGGCCATCGAACAAAAACCTCGTCTCTACGCAAAGCTGCATGAATAGTCCTCTAATTCCTACCCTGCATGAAACGCCCATCCTACTTGCAATTCATACGCTCAGACCTGCAGAAAAGTTTGCAACGAACGAAACAAACTATTAACCAACCACGTCCTTCCTCGCCTGCACACAGCAGATGATGTTTTAAGAGCACCCATCAATGCCATGAACACACAGATCCAGACGATTCAGTGCACCATATAATAGGGACAAGCACGTTACAACTGCAACCATCGAAAAATTCCTATAAAGCGAATGTGTGATACTAAACGATTGTGTGCACGCATCACAACTTCTCACAAACTGTCGAATAATGCTATTTACTTTTGCCACGCAACACACGCAATAGCACGATGATACTTCCAGTCGCAGAAACACAACCCCATCACATAAATACTCTCTATATTTACAATCCCTCTGATAATAAGTAAAGCTAAAACACATACCGTTCCAATATAAATGATGAAACGATAAAAATTCTTCAGTCGTTCTCTTCTTCTATGTGTCACGTTAACAGTCCAGTCACATCGGTCAACTAAACATTCTAGCAAACTGTGATCGGATGACGACGGAAAACTGCACAAACGACCGCAAAGGTCAGCATTATTGTCGCGGATCAGCTTTTCCCCGAAGACGTTAATTTGTCGAGGATGTGTTCAAGGTGGTGCGCCATTACAGGCTGACCTCTCGCAGTTCTTTTATTAAGCCGCTTAGCCACAGCTTTACGCTTGGCAATGTTCTTCGAAACCATCTCCTCATGCTCTTTACGCTTGGCCAGTAACTCCTATAACAGATTGAAACACTTAGAGACAACGTTTTTACACGTTGCTTGTACGGTACACGGTCAATGGCATGGAAGAATCAAATTATTCGAAGCTGTCAGAGCAAAACGTTTCAACGGCAGAGGACTGCAATCATAGTGAATGTTTTCAAAATCAGAATCGTTAATGAATAAACGAACTACGCTCTATTCAAGAGTAACACTCCACATTTTAATTTTATCGAAAATTTCGGTGATTTACTAGCGACCATCATCATTAACGACAAACACGTTCTTTTTTTTTTGATATTCATTTTTTATAGGAACGTCTGTTTTCAAATTCAAGTTTAATGTTCTTCGATAAGTCTCACAACAAAGCCAGAAACGTTCTAAGCAGGTTGCAGAGAAACATTTACTTGATCAAAGACTTCTGCCAACCCCCCCCCCCCCCCCCACCCCCGTCTCAGATTTCGTCAATTTTCCGGACCAGCAAATTTCTGGAACCTAGCGTTTGGTGACTATTAGTTTTTATCTATTGGCTATAACATATCAAAAAACCCGCTATTGAAGTGGTCAGGGACTAGAGGTCACCTGTTCTATCGCATCATGGGCTAATTATCGTTACTATTACTATTATTGATTTCCTTTTGTTCATACTTTGCAACAAAATGAATAAGTCTACCATCAGAATATCTAATACTTGTCGATGTTCAATAGATACCCTAAGGTAATTAATTTTTGCGGAACTATTTTTTGCGACAGAGGAAGCCAATCCGAAATATTCAGCGGAACTAATTTTTGCGAATCACATGCATTCATGGATTTTGCGGAATTAATTTTTGCGAATACGGCAGTTAGGAGAGGAGTTAGTGAACATGAAAGGCCTGAAACAGTGTTCATATTTGTCTTTCTTTCCTTCCTTTTTTGTTTTCCTGAATTTTGATTGCCTTAGCGGAACCAATATATGCGAATGGTAGATTTGAAACGTTTTGCGGAACTAATTTTTGCGAAAAGTACACAAATTCGCAAAAATTAATTCCGCAAAAATTAATTACCATAGGGTAATAGGCTTCACAAACGAGTTCATGACTTCTGCAGCCAATTGCTTACATTCTTATTACATGTTTACATACGATCATGCTTACATGTTGCGCAAAATGCTGACGTTAGCAAACATTGTCACATGCCTCAAAGGAAAAGTGGGCATTTTTTGAAGCACTAAGGGTGGACTAACAGCAAGTTAAAGGACACCACTATAGCTCTACTATTTTGCAAAAAATTGTGATAAATAAGTTCTATCAGAGCCCATGGTAAATCGGGTTAATGGTATGGCTAAGGGTGTGAATTCTGTCAAATTGAGAATGTTCCATATCAACCAATGTGAAACATTTTCAAACAAACATGTTAATAAAGAACGTAAATATGCACGACAAGCACTAAGCATCCCCCACAAATGCAGCTTATTCGTATCGTTCCTCAACGGTCCTTTGATCCAGAACTCGTTTGCACTTTGGACGCAGGATCCAATAGTTTAAGCTCTGCTCCGCAGCATTCTGCAGCAACGACAGGAAAACTACGATGAAACCAATATTTTCAAAAGGAATACAAGAAAAAGGAATCGGTGTAACATAATCGAACCAGAAACATAATCACACCTGATATTTCCGTTCTCGTTCAGCCTCTAACTTCTCATAATCTACTTGAATTCGTTTAGGAGGTCGCGATCGCCCTTTCATTGAAACAGTGTTAATATTCTTGGAATTCGTAGGACTAAAACTAAAATCAATGTTGGAACCGTAATTCAAACACACACAAGAGAGGCCAGAGATTTAAACCGGATTGATAGAAAAAAATGAAACTTTAACAGATGATAGGGCTCATCAAAGCATGAGATTTCCCACCAATATCATTACAAAAGCTTGCTTAATTCTGGAGATATTCCCTCCCTAAGTATAGCAGCTACCATCTCGATTTTTCCAATTTTTCACGATGCTGTTGCTAAGAATTGCTATTTCTTCTGTAACACAAGCTTATTTTATTTTCTTTAATGGATGACAAACATATGGCTTAGCTTTATGATGAAATAAAAGATACAACCTTTTACAATAATTCAACGTTAAGTATTTTGGAAACAAAAAATGTAGATTAACTTGAGTGTGACACCAGTGACATAATGCATGATTAGTAGCAAGATCGCCTAGGGAAAAAATGTCTCCACTACTGCACAAGCCTTTATCGTGAAATAAATACTGTGCGTCATGTTTTGTTGAGCTCTATTATCTGTAAAATTTCATTTTTGACCATTGTTCTCCTTTAAACCTATTTACACCAACATTTTTTAACACCACTGCTAAACCACTAAACCGAATGGTAAGAAACTTGGGGAGTTTTCATAGAATTTATGTACGGTCCTTTTAGTGCAAAAAATAATTTCTAATGTGCCACCTGCCGGCTGTGACAGGTGTTTTCTTCAATGCGACTGGGTGAAATTTGGTGTGTGATGTCATTAAAAGGGTTATTTTTAACCCCCATAACAAAGATTTAGCAGGTTAAATGTGCTTGAATGGTTGACTAATAGCCTTTTGGAAGGTTCTGTGCCTATTCCAAGTATCGCCGACCTTTCTTGGCATCATAAGACGGGTCCACTAATCACACACTAAAACAATAGATTTCTATTTATGGCGGTAACGAATGATGACGTCATCATTACCATGATGACGTCATCGTCACCACCTCCTATTTTTGGGACCTAACTTGATACCATTTTGTTCCTAATATGTATATCTTTTAGCATGCAAAGTTAATAATGATGAATTCTAGAGACCCATTGTTTTGTCAGCAGCTACAAAAAAGCACATTTTCCATTTCCCCCAAATCAAAGGATTTAGTATCGAATATCGTCTTCATGATTGTGGTGATCAACTTTCTTCGTTACCTTCTTTCATAAACTGCAAACAGATGAACCAATTTGATTGATGGGCGCGGTGTTCAGCCATATTCATTCACACCTCAACTTGTCAGCACTTAAAAGCGCAAAGATGGCAAACTCGATAGTAAAACCCTGCCTTTTGAGAAAAACAACGCATATTCATGTTCAAAATAAAACTCTCTACGGGGGAAAAAAAACTTGCCAACACCACAATAATGGAGTAACTTTATGATTTACTCAAGAATATATCATGTCGAAGGAAAATACAGTTCAACATAAGTTTGGCTACTGTTTGTGTCAAAAATGGCCATTTCTAGAGTTTTTCAAAAAATATTTTGAATTCTGTTCACTTTACTACGGCTTTCCTTTACAACGGCTTTTCCTAGAATTTACGAAAATGGTGTTGATAGCATAAAAAGCAGAATAACCATGATTCTGACTTCACTTCAAAATCTCTATGACAGCAATATCTCATTTTTGTCATAAACAGTTTATTCAGAATATATGTAGGGTATACAATTCAATCATCTGATCAGGACTAAGCTGCTAAAACTACGTGACTACTCAAGCCTATAGGCGGAGCTTTCCCCAGACAAAACCTTCAACCTACTACAGTATTAATACTGCTCGTACAATTCACACCAAATATGACAAAAACCTCATTCTTGAAATAATTTGAAAAAAACAAAAAACTGAACATTTTTTGAGCATTTACTGGCCACCGGCAAACTGAACACGTTTTCCCTGGTGTGATACATGGTCCACAACATAACTACTATTGCTCTAAAGTTTCACACCAAAAATAACAAATCAATCTTAAAAGACTTTGAAAAAGCCCCCAAAATGGCCAAGTTGGAGAGGGGGAGAGGTTATAAATTGCAGCAGCTGCAATACGAACTAAAACTTTTTTTTTTTGGAAAATCCAGCTACATCCGAATTTGTTTTGAAAATTGATCTTGGCCTTCATTCCAAGGTTATCCAAGAAAAAGGAAAGACAGATGGTCAAGAAAGGCAAGACGCATAGAAGGAGAGACAGATCTCATTTATAAGAGTCTTCCGCAAACACAGAAGTAAATAAAAAACAAATCTCCGGAAACGACACATAGTCCATACGATAAAAGCCATCACATTTCAGACAGAAAATAATCCCCAAAAATAAGGAACAAATACAGAAATCGTTTTCAAAGAAAAGCTAACATTTTTCAACATCAGTAGATATGTAAAAAAACAACAACAAACAAGTCGCCAAATTTGAGGACATCTGCAAATTGAACCATGAATCATTGTTGCATCGTAAAGAAAATTTAAAAAAATAATGAAATACCACAGACAGCCCATATCAAACATAACATAATGAGAATAACTCCTATGTCTGAAGTGGTTCATACCAAAACAACTGAAAATAACAGAATTCGGTTGACGAAGTGAAGGTCGTCTCGAATTGTAGATTCGTTTTCTGTTCATCGCTTCACTATCACTCAGTGCTAGGTTTTCCTGAACCCCTACCCGTCTGGGATTTCGCGCTTCCCACTAGCAGCTGGTGGGATTTGAACCCTTGACCTTGTGTGCACAAGGTGACTGCGCTACCACTGAGCCATTCCAGAGTCCTCCAGCGTGAAATCCCTAAAGGCTAAGACTGGTAGGGGTTCAGTAATGTAGCACTAAGTGACAGTGAAGCGATAAGCAGAGAACTAATCAAGCAAGTCACATAATTAGTGGACTTCCGCAAACTTAATAGAGAACCAGCATGTCAGATCAAAGAAGAGAATAACATGTAAGCCATAAGTTTGCACCACAGATGACAAAAGCGTAATGTAGAGTTCTTGAAACATTGTGAAAAAACCCTAAAACAGCGATCATTGTCATAAATTGCCATCCACATGTTGAAGAACAACATCTTCCCAAGATGCAAAGCATGGGTCATAATAATGCATGCCTTGTTGCCCCTAAGATTCACGCCAAAAATGAAACGATAACTGACGACACATTTTGAAAAACAACGAAAATAGACATTTTCTGATGTAAATTACCACCCACAAGCCTAACAAGATTTTTCCCAGACATGGCACATGGTTTATAACCTACGCAGAGAGGTCCCTAGGAATCAAGAAAAATGAGAAAGAACGCATGAACCGTTCATGACATATTTGAAAAAAACACTGAAAACCACCATTTTGGATATAAATTGCCACCCGCAAGCCAAACAAGGTTGTTAGGAGAGATGGCACATGGTTCAAAACATGTGCAGAGTTGCCCCTAGTATTCAAACCAAAAATGACAAGAATCGGATGAAAAGTTTTAGACTTATCTGGAAAAAAACATGAAAACGCAAATTTTTGGTGTAAATTGCCACCTACAAGCCAAACAAGATTGTCCAGAGACATTACACATGGCTCATAACATGCATACATTTGCCTCAAATATTCACATCAAAAATAACAATGAACACATTAACGGTTCATGACATACATGGAAAAAACGCTGAAAATTGCCATTTTTGGATATAAATTACCACTTGCAAGCCAAACGAGATTTTCAGGAGACACGATACATGGTTCAAAACATGCGTAGAGTTGCCTCTAATATTCACACCAAAAATGACAAGAATCAGAAGAACAGTTTTTGACTTATGGAAAACAATTTTTTGACCTATATTGCCACCTTCAAGCCAAACGTGATTGTCCAGAGACATGGCAAATCGTTCACTACATTTGTACCGTTGCCTCAAGTATTTGTACCAAAAATAGCAATAAACAGGTTAACCCTTCATGACATACAAGGAAAAAACCCTGAAAATCGCCATTTTTGAACGTAAATTGCCACCCGCAAGCCAAACTAGATTTTCAGGAAACATGGCGGTTTAAAATATGCGTAGAGTTGCCTTTAATATTCAAACCAAAAGTGACAAGAATCGGATCAACACCTTTTGACTTATTAGGAAAAAACCATGCAAAATGCCTTTTTCGGACGTGTATAAATTGCCACCAGGAAGCCGAACGAGAGTTTTCCCAGATATGACACGTGGTCCACAGCATAACTACTATGGACCTGCAGTTTCACACCAAAAATCACAAAAAAGTAATGAACAGATTTTGAAATATTCTTAAGGTGGTACAGGAGGCTAAAATCATTTTTCTGAACGCTTATGTCTCAGGTTCTAAAGCAGATATTAATGTTCTGTAAAAGCCAGTCTTCTTAAAATTCTTTGAATTTTGTGAAAGTAGTAAAAACAGAAAAATGATTTTAGCCTCCTGTACCACCCTAAAAAAAACTAAAAACGGCCATTTTGGGGCATAACTTGCCACCTGCAAGCTGAACAAAATTTCTTTCAAAATTCCGGCTCACTTGTTGTCAATTATGGATTGTCACCTTCCCACCATATTTCAGAAAAAATCATTGAGCAGTTATCCGGAAAAATGCGTCGGTGATGGACAGAAAAAAATACTAAAAAAAATAAGCATATCATAAGCATATCAGCGAGCCATGATCTACGCTGCCATTAAGCATATTTTGAGCAACCTCATTCCCAGAGTGTTCCGAAGCTGTCCAATGATCTTGATTAGCGCCTGAAGAATCCCTTGGCTTCGGCCAATTTTCATTCCCATGAAATGAGGGGATGAAGTTCAGTGGCCAGCTATCAGTTGTTGTCTCAAGAAGTTATTTGCTCAGGGAGTCCATGTTGCAGCAAATGATTTACGTACTTAGATGTATCCTTTTAGCAAGACCCTCCTCCCCCCATTCAAGCGTACATACTTTATGGATGAACCTGGAGATATACTACAATAAGCATATCACTAGCATAATTTGAGCCTCCTTGCAAGTTTTGACTAAGCATATCCGAGCCTGATGTCCAAAAAGAATATGCTTATAAAAAAAAGCATGTAGAGCACCTCAAAGCGCATGCAAAAATGTGGCTAATTTGCATGCAGCCAATCACAACCTCTCATCTTTGATCAGTCATCAAAAAGGAGGGAACAGACCCTACTGGCCCAAAGCTGATATTTGGACTTCAAAGTATTGAACTTTCATTTTATGAGGAAAATATGAGGCTAACTGTGAAAATTGCACACAAAATGTGGCTAATCATTGAATGAGGGAAGTAATAATCTAAAGGGGGTATTTTCATGAAGCAAACATGTTCGTTTTTATTTCGGTGAGGAGCCATGACAATTTATGCATTGGAAATTCTGTTAAGGTGGTACAGGAGGCTAAAATTATTTTTCTGTTTTTACTATTTTCACAAAATTCAAAGAATTTTAAGAAGACT
>JAOBRC010348460.1:0-12873 GCA_027575255.1 Scolionema suvaense
TTGGATGTGGGTGTACTGCAGTTGGAACTGCTTGTCTCTGGACAAACCTTGGAAACCGTAGCTTGATGTCGTGATGGTTGCGCCGTATCCTTCGGTTATTGTCCTCGTTGATAATACAGTAGGAGTCAGGATTGAAGTCTTTGCAGTCGATGTAGCCTGATCTCCATTCAGCAGAACCATCTTCGGTGAACCATGTGGGTTGTTTTGGTTCGTAGTTTTCCTTCCATTTTGCAGATTTGAGATACGCCGATCGTTTCTCAGAGAGGCTTTGCTTTTGTTGGTCATTGAGTAAATGGTGTCATAGCCATGCTGAGTCTCCAGTTGATTCGTCTATTAAAGAAAAGTTCAGCAAGAGAAGGAAGCGAGTCTGAGATTGGCGTGTCGAGGTAGGCGATGAGCGCTTTGGTGATGTCCGTATCGCTTTGACTGTTTTTCAAAATGTGCTTGACTGTGGCGATGGCTCTTTCAACTCTGCCATAGCTCTGGTGGTAGTGCAGGCTTGATGTTTGGTATCGAATGTCACGTTGCTCGCAAAATTGCTTAAACTTATATGAACAAAAGCAGGGACCGCTGTCTGATTGAAATTTCTCTGCAAGTCCAAGCTTTCTAAAGTTCTGGTTCAAGACTATGATGACCGCATCAGTTGTGTCATTTATAATAGGGTCAAAGAAGATAAATCTTGAAAAATAGTCGACCATAACAAGTGCAGCCCATTCAACTTTTTTGAAGCGACATTTTTCGCTTCGGCGAAAGTTTCGCTTCGCCACGGCATTCGCTCAAGTGGAAATTCGGCTTAACGTCGTCTGCACTGGGAAATGTACCAGGAATTCCTGCAAGTGGTCGGTCCATGTGTTCGCAGAACATCTCGCTAGATACGGAGAGTCCAAATGGAGAGCGAACGAAGCAATACTTCTTGGGCTCTTGTCGTCAAGCTTTTTGGTCCAGTATCCGCTTTTGGCATCAAGCATCGACAAAAACTGAAGATGTGCAAAGCATCTTCTCATGAGCTGTGTAGTGAGTGCACGTTGCGTATTAGGTACTTGTTTAGGTTCCGTGGATCAAGGTACAAACGAAGACGTCCGTATTTTTTTACGACAACGACTACGTTATGGACCCATTCGGTTGCCTCTGGACAGGCACGGATGATGCCTTCTTGTTCCATTCTATCTTACTCCTTTTTTAGTGAAGCCATTATGGAATGGATCGAGGTGCCAATTGGACAGGGGTTGCCTCAGGAGAAAGCTTAAGACTTGTCTCACCTTTTAACAGTCCGACATGGCCATCGAAAGCGCCAGGGAAGATCTCCTTCAAGCCTTGAAGAGAATTCCCTGTTTTCTTGACGAGAGACAGGCTCAAGCAGGTTAATTGCTGGGAGTTTTGCGGACCAAAAAGTGACCATAGATGCCTGTCATTTTTCTCAGTTGCTGAGATACGACATGTTATTTTTTTTGTGATTTTCCTAAAGAAGGCAATTAGCACAAAACAATGGATGATAAAATTATTTGCCATTGGTCAAACGTACCATAAAAATTAAGTAATTATGTAAAAAAATTGGTTCCCCTGAAGAAAAAAACTTTCTTAACGACACATTTTGCGTTTTCTTGGCTTGTTGAGGTATAAAGTTTGATTTTTAGTTGAGTTTAATGTACTTTTTGCAATCGCTTATCGGTTACAAATACGTAAGCTAGGAGGCACAAAATGCTTACTGCCATACTTTGAGAGCATGAAGTGAAATTTTCGAAAGTATGTGCACATTAAACGCGGCTGATTCCAAAAGCTTAACGTTCGTAGAACACCATTGAAAGAAGATCTCATTCAAAACAAATCAATTTTCTGAACTTTATCTTACTGGGCTGTTCTGTGCATCTTCTTATCAACAAAGAACAAAGGAAAAAGCAGAAATCAACGTTTTATCAGCTAAAAGCATTCGATTGGCGCAGATGGTCTTCATTTGTAAGATCAAGAAGTTCGGATAACTTTAAATCGAATTTTTAGAGTACTACGTTGAACATGGAAGTCTTCTGAAAAAAAGACCAGCAATTAACCTACTTGAGGGCGCTTCTTCCATTTTTGTTTTAGCATCTTGTAGTCTGCTTCTGATTCATCAGTGAGACAGACGGCTTGCAGTTGGTTGGGTTTTGCTGTTACGCTTTGCTGAGTGCGATAGTTACAAGAATAAACCTTTTGCAGAATCCGAGTCCCATGGATGCAGAGTTGCTCCTTGTGATGCCTTGGCATTAATGCCGTTACAGGAGACATTTGCATTCACTGTTCCACAGTTGTCGAGGTCTGTTCCCCAGATGCCTCGAATGACAGCGTCACTTGGCTGTAGGTCCTCTTCGGAGAGTCCGATTTGTGGAAGCATCGAGAGCGGCATGCAAGTCACCATTGCACCTGTGTCTACTTTTCCTTCAACCTTGAACGAAGAGCTTCTCGTGTGGAAAGTCAATGGTGCAAATAGCTCACAAGTTCTTCTCTTGCTTGTTGCGTTGATGGAAAGAGAGCTTAGATCCAAATCATCGTCGTTGTACTCATTGTTAGTTTCCGGATCCGAATCGATGTCGACGGCTTGTTGATGCTTGGATTTGTTTTTACCCTGGTCTCGTTTCTTAAGACAGGAGGGTTCGAAATCTCCACGTTTTCCGCAATATTTACACACGGCATCTTTTGCCGGACACTTTCTTCGTTGATGCAGGTTGCCTTCGCACCAGATGCAGACGTCCTTGTCGACAGTCTTCTTATCTGGTTTCCTGAACTTCGGGAGTTTTGATCCGTTGCGTTGAGATCGAGTTGGATCGTGAGAGTATGAGGAGTTGATCTGGACGTCCTCGTTGATTTCGAGCTTCTTTATTGTGACTTCGACTGATTCGTGCCGCCTCATGAGCTCCAAACAGTCTTTTACTGTCACATCATTTCCCTTGGCCATCATTTTGCGTTTGCACTCCTTTTTGGTACAGCCGTGGATGAGTTTGTCCACAATGAGGAACTGCAAGTTGTCAGGAAACTCGGCTTGTCGATGCAGGCCCATGATGCGGGAAAAGTAAGTACTTGTGTTCTCACCGGAATTCTGACGAACATTGTAACAGTCCTCGCGCACTTCTCTGAGGAAGGTGCTGTGACTGAGGTACGCGGTTAGCTGATCGAAAAGTTGCACCGGGGTTACAATCTCGAGATCCAGCTAATCGAGCTTTGATGAGCGATTCAGCGTGAGCACCAGCCCAAATATAGATGTGGTTAATCTTGACTTGGTTGGACTTGTTTGCCAGGGGTCCACCCACTATTCTTTCGACTTCCTTCCTCCACTGTTTGAACTGAGAGAAGGCGTTACTAGAGTTCCTGTCAACCTTGCTTTGCGGGACGTAGTTGTTATCTGTCATCGTGATTCGGGATGCTTATCCACGTTTGTCTACGATCACTTGTATAAGCCTGTGTCGATAGAAAATGAAAGTCTACTCACAGGGCGCAGAACGTTCCAGAACGTGTATCAAGAAAGCGATCAAGATCTTTCTTCAATGCGTACTTGCAAACGTAGCCCTTCTTGACATCAATCAGCTGCGTAGCTCACGCGTCGGGGTCACCATGTTGAAACGATAAGTCGCAGTTCTTTTGCATAAGACTATGTATTGAAACCACAACAGCTACAAGTCTAATTCCACACGAATAAGAGAAACGCTGCTCTTATGTATACATACAGAACATTCTGGAATGATCCAGTAATGTACAGAAGTATGTGGTGTGTTCCATGACAGACTATCTGCTGACATGGCAAACGCAATATTTACGTGGGCCTACAACCCCGGACAAAATATTTGGAACGAAGCATCATTTTCACGCCAGTATCATTGGAGAAGCAGTTTGCAAGGCAATAGTCTCCCCCACTCCCCCATTTCAATGTTGATGATTTGAAATGAGTTTTATGGTTACCTGAGCATGGAGAATCAACATTGCAATGGGGGGAGGTGGGAGATATAGGAAAAAGCAAAAGTTCCAATGTGTTTGTCCGGGATTGTAGAATACAACAGTTATGTCACAGAGTCCAGCTCAAGTCGTTGTTTCGCCATTCGTTGCGCTGAAGTGCTTTGTTTCACAGAAATTTGAGATAAATCATGATCTAACTGGTATAGCAGGTACATTGGTACATTGGTATTATTTATTGTTAAAACTGGTACAATAAGATTTGTTTGTGATGCCGTGCCAGCATAATTTAATAAAAATTTGATTAAACACGTTGTTGCTATGATCAAAGTATCATATTTGTTTTTAGCTTTCGCCAGTCCCTTTGATGTTAAACAAATATAGAAAGTGTGTCCATGTTATTCTATAGGAAACACTCTCTTCCAACATTTTTAAAACATGCATAATCAATCAATGTCGTCTGAACAAGAAATATATGTTGAAACAAACTGCTCGTGCGTGTCAGACGTACCACTGTCCTAAGCTGGGAACCCAAGCCACCGTTTCCCTCGCTCATCTAACCTAGTCACTTTTTTCTTGAGCGCCAGTCCATTCACTGTTGATATCCTTTTTTTTTTACAGATCATGTACATGTAAACAAAAAGATATCGACAGTGAATGGACTGGCGCTCAAGAATAAAGTGACCAGGTTAGATGAGCGAGGGAAAGGGTATTTGATAGTGGCAGCCAAAGAAGTTGTATAGTAGAGCAGCTGTTAGATGCATTAAATGCAACTTTCAACAAAAAGATTATGAATGATTTGATGCAGATTGATAGACAAAAATAAAGCAAAAATACAAACCTTCAAACCTTTCGGTTTCATTATTCAAAACAATAGAAGGTAAAAACTACAATCCTGGACAAAATATTTGCCACAAAGGGCTTTTTCAGCCAAAATCAAAAATGTACTTCTTACCACTTTTGCTTGCAGAAGGACTTTGAATTTCAAGCGTCTCAAGAAGTTTTTTGCAGATGTTTAGCAACCTCTGTATACAATCTCAGTGCAATTTATAGCTAGTTACGCTAGTAGACCGAATTCCACGCCCTTTGTTCTCTAAATTACCTGAAGAAATTAAAAAACCCAAGCCACGCCCTAAAAAAAGTCCTACTGCACCCTGCACGTACATAGAAATGCCAAAAAATGATTTTTCAAAAGTGAAAAATAGTAAGTCTCTCAAACAAATCCCAAACCTCCCACTCTGATTTGCGGCTCGGTACTTGTCGACCTATTTTCATTTACTCGCGGTACGGAACAAGGCAAAAATGTGCATGCAAAATATTTTGACCGCGATTGCAGAGCATTTGCATAGATTATAAGTAGGTCGTCTGCTAACAGTAGGAATGACTTAGAATCGTGAAGGATCCTGGTTTCAAGCTTAGGAAGTGACCATTGAACTCTGAACTACCTTATTCTAGGAAATTAATGAAACATCAAATTAACGCGAATTCGAACATTTTGCGTTAAATCAAATGTTTTGTTAATTTCCAGACTCTTACAAAAGTTTCTCGTAAATTTAAAAGTCGTTATTTGTCAGTACATAACCATATATTTCGAATCTCTGGAACGTTACAAGTCCGATGCTATTTCTCGTTTTTTTTCTTCCTCCTCTTCTTCATCCTCGTTTAAAACGAACACAGCTTTCTCTTCCTCTTTGATTGATTTTAAGATAGTGTTGGTGTCATCTTTATACGGTTGTCCCAAAGGAAAAATTACAGATTTTATTTTGTCTTCCAAAATCTTTAAGTTTATATCGTTATTTTCCCATTGTACCAAAATCTCGATTTCAATCTATCTTGTATTAAGGGAGACCTTTTAGCTACCATCGGCACTACTCTTGCTGACATTGCTGGATCAGCATTAAAGCCTGACCACGCAAAGGTCATGGAAAATGTTTATGCATTCCTCAAGACGGATAAAGGTCAAAATATCATTCTTGCAGGTTGGACAGCAGCAGGTATAACAGGCCTTATGAAGGCTGGAAGAATGTCTGGTGCTGCTCCTACGAACCCTTTTAAAGATGTGCAGCTTTCTAGTTATGTGGTATAATACAGAAAAGATCTGTTTCAAAAAAAAATGAGCTCTTTTGTCCATCCGAGTTAATAAAATGCTTTTATGAAGGTCATTGAAGCCGATCGTGTTCATTTGATTCCTTTCTCAATTTCACTCCGGCCAACCGTGTTAATTAAATTCATGTTAATAAAATGCATTATAAATTTCTGTCTTCGTTAACTTCCAAGAATAAAGTAGTAATAGAATTAAATCAGTGAAAAAGATCGATTTATTTTTAGTGATAAAAAGAACAGACAAGTACAAGAAGGGGACTGGCACTGGTAAAGAGTGGACGATCCTTTCACCTGGTGCCACTTTTTTACCCTTCGTCAAAAAATAAAATTACAATGACAAGTACCACAACAAAAAGACAAAATAATAATAACAAATCGAGACATCAAGAAAATTAATACAAAGTACACATACATTCGTCTTTAAGCACATGGTGGTGCAAAAAAAAACAACAGAAAAAAAAGAAACTTACACTATATCGGTTTCTTCAATAAAAGCCTCAAGGACACGAAAACTCTTAGAGCGTTTGATAAATCTTATTGAAGCTTCTATAATTATTTTATTTGATAAAGAATTGTATACATTACTACCATACATCACGAGGGACGTCAAATGACAATGTGGAAGAACCGATATTCGATCCTGGGACAGCTAAACCAAGTGCACACGAGCAGGATGGACAAGCTAAGGCATCTAGAAGATGAATCCACACAGTAGCAGCGAACAGAAGGTCCAGAGCATTGTCTGCAACAAAGTTGATGATATGTTATACATCCATAAATTCATGTACCTGCACTGACAATTTTTTGGCCTTTTAGAATGAGGAAAGCAGGAACCATGTCTGGTCCCAAATTAACCCGTTTTTGAGCCCATACTCGTTCAATTGAATGTCTATGAGTGATGTCGCTCAACAAGATATACGTTGTGTGATTCGATAATTGGTCCACCGAGCCGGACGCAGTTAGACGATCATAGCTAGTCTACTTGGAATGCACAAATGAACGAAAGACAGGACCATTGAAGAGGTGTCAATAAGAGAACTGACGAGTTTCCGATTAGATTCTCTGTTGCGGGAAAGATGAAGGACAGATGTGATACGCAAAAATGAAGATTCGTCGAATACTGACATTTTCAAATGCTCTACAATCTCGGACAAAATATTTGGCCACATTACCAGAATACTTGTGCATTGACACTAAACTGACTACCTTGCCTTTCTGACTCCCCTCCCCCTCTGAACAATGATGCTTTCATGGCTGCACACAGTCTGCACGCCAGAAAGATATCTTTACTTTACTGTTTCCAGGGGAGGGGGGGAAATAATTAGACGTCGCTTAATTTCGATCCAAGTGCCAGTATATTTTGTCCAAGATTGTAGGTTTCAGCAATGGGAACCATTGATCGCATGGTTGAAGTAACTAAAAGTTACGATGGAGTCATCAGGTCATCAACAAGAATGTTTTGGGGAAAAGCTATCGATCATATGGATGCCCTATTAATAGGCCTTCACATAAATTTTGGGATTTTTTGCATTTTTCAGCCTGCTTTCGTATATATATACAAAATCTGATCATAATTCTGAAACTGCGTAACAGTCGACGTGCTGAACAATCAGTTTCAAACCTATAACAGCTTGAAACTGCGTCAAACAGTAGAGGTAAGCCGAGGCGTTGTGACCGATGTACAATCTTGGACAGAGTATATTTGGACACTGCGTCAAAACTGGCATATTGCCAACCCACAAGTAAAAGATTATTGAACCAGGCGAAGAGCGGCGCATCTCAGAGCGGGTGCGTGGGATTGCGTTTAAAGACTGCTGGGCTTGATTGCATCCGCTGACCAACAAGGACAGAACCAAAACATAGCAAGCCAAAACAAAAACAAAATGAAAAAACTTCCGATTAAATCGCTAACGCACAGATATTTCTTCGACCAGTCCACACCTTGCGTCGCATGCATTCATAGATTATTCTTCTGCCCCAGCGATGATTCCTGATTGTAAGAGCAAGCTTCAATCACAACACGCACAAAAGTTATAACCAGAGAGTGGTGGCACCAGTGTTTTGAACCTTGCGCGCGATATCAAAACAAACCACTGGTCAGCCAATCAGCGTGCACCCTTCACAAAGGATTCTTGCAGCTGTTTTGGTGTGCCAGTTATGCACAAGCGGAGTTCGGGGATCAAGCCCAGCAGTCTTTAACATATTTATTTATCAAATTTCGAAAAACAGTATTTTGGATGCATGCACGATTGCACAAGGCTTGCTAGAGCCTCAAAATGGGCATGGCCTGATTCTTTGTTTTGCAGGTTCCTCTATAACCGAGAACACGAAAATGTCAGCATCACCTCGCTGCTTAATGGATACCTACTTCATACCATAAATGGATTCAGCGGGTTTGACTAGCATTTGATTCTGCAAGCAAAAAATGGAAAATGTCCAGTTTGAATTTTGGTCAAAAACTAGCCTTTGTCCAATATGTTTTGTCCAAGATTGTAGATCACTTGCGGAAAAACTGGCCAGTTGTATAATAAGAAGGAGAGTCGCACATGGCGTCGACAACCCCTTGGGCATGAAAAGATAGACCGATACGATTGTCTTCTCGTCCCGGTGGTATCGAGCACATTCCTCTTAAATTCAGTAGTAAACTCAATTAATCAAGTGACTCCGGGGAGATAAGACGTGCAATTGCTTGTTGTGAAGTCGAAAGAAAGAGTCAGAGAGCGCTGCACGAATATACGCGAGCGGGATAACAAATTTCATGGCTGGTAGTTTCGCAAAGGTTTGTCTAAGTATCCAAGTAGATACTCCGTGCATGGTTTTGAAACGAAACTGCAACATGGATGAAAAAGTCGACCCAGCATCTGTAATAGAAAGATTTGCGATTTCTGACATTGAAAGTCAGGTTTATATCAGAAAATAGTGGATCTGTAGCATCTTCATTCGCTCTCTTTTTTGTACATATCTGCAGGCGGAACACTTTGCACCTTTGACCGGTCAAGAAAAAATGAAAAACTGACTTTCCAGTTTGGCGGACCAATATTATTCTCAGATTCCTTCATGAGATTTTCAGAGTCAGCAGAAGGTATACGATCTTTGCTAGGCGATCAAGAGCAAGCATGGACGAATAATTTGACTTATACGTCCATGGAGCACCCAGTGAAATTTCAAACTATTCAACAAACTGCTCCAGACTATGAAATCTGAATTACTAAGGCGTCTGGTCGGTCTTTGGTATTCATATCCTTATTTTGTTGATGTTTCTAGTATATCCAACGCTGCTATACTTAAAGGAACACAATTGCCTAATTTTTTATTGACTCTTTGTAACAGTCACCATGTAAAATTAGCATCTCAAACTATGTTTTTCATTAAACGTTCTACTTTTCCTACAAATTCCAGGTTTCTTATTTAGTCGGCACGACTCGGTAGAGTTCTCGGCAGAGCAAACGTATGACTATCAGCTGATTCAAGGGAGAGGGATATGTGATTATCAGGCAATTTCGGACTGCAAGAAGTCAGACTTTTTATTGTTGTTACTGCCATCACAGGCATTGCAGGTCCTTCAAATTCACAGTTAGCTAAGTCATTAGATAGTCAACTGTTGAATACTTCTCCTGGCTGCAGATGAGGCCAGCTGACAACAGTATACGCTGCTGTACTGCATTGCAGGAGGATGGCCTAATTAGGGTACGATCGGTGATTACTACCGAGAGCCGAGAGAATTTTGATAGTAAAATGAGAAAATCTTTGAAGTGAAATATTTGCTGAACAGAAAATCAGAATGACCTGAAACTACATATATATGATGAACAAATCATCTGCTCCCCATCAATCGTGTAAAAACCTAAGAGATTGTGTTTCTTTAGCTCTATTTTGTAAATTTTACCTACGTTTTGTTACCCTTATATCTATATGATGATGATGATGATTATGAGTCAAGGGCTGAGAGAATGAACTTCTTTACAATGGCTGTAAATAGTGAAAAATCATACGTACAAGCTGTTGTGAAAAATCATACGTACAAGCTGTTTTCCAAAATTGTTATGCTTCCAATCTACTGTAAGTGTTACAAGTGACAGGAAGGTTTGTGATCCGTATGTGGTTGATAAAAGCAGAGGGATATCTACGATTCTTCAAGTACTACTCCAACTGGAATACTGAATGGATCATACATGCACTGTCAGCAGCAAACCCTCACCAGAAAGCGACATTAGACTCCGTCCCTACCTGGCCAAATTTTTTGTATATGCTGACTCTTATGAGCTGAAATTCACAAGAGTGTATCGTATCAAGTAGGCAGACTAGTGAATGGTCAACGCTCCATTCAGGATAAGGTTTTCTACATTTCCAGACACAAAAAGGGATGTAATTGACCCCCATCCCTTCCCTCCATGGCTAAAAAACATCAAGTCTGAGATGTGTTTTGCGACACGTTTTATTTGATGAACCCTTATCCAACTGGTGACATTTGCACAAAGGCTTCAAACCATGGGATTTATGTAAAATTTAAAACAGAATCGAGCATGCCAACTGATACAAACAGTGTTTCAGAAAACATGGTTTGAAATGTTGTGTTTTTGCAGATGACCGTCTTTAGCCATAAAATGGCTGAGTGTCAACATTAAAGAAATTGCTCAATAATTTCTGAAATACTTCACAACATCTCTTGTACGTGCGTAAGTATTTCCTCTGAAACCAACACTTTGGCACAAAGCATCAACTTTAATTCCAGTTTTGCAGCTCAAATTCAACGCAAAGTTACATCAGGGCGTGTGTGGCCTCTGATAATGACCCGATATCCGCAGTGGACAAATCTGCAGACTCAACCAGCAATTTCAGGCAGAATTTGGACATGGAAAAAACTGACCAAATCAGGAAAGATGTACTATGTCTTTGACAGAGGATTTTGAGACCTTGAGAGCATCTTTTTTAAGTCTGTTTGAACCTTGAATATGGAGGACAGAATGCAATACATGATTCTGTAATTTGTTTGGACGTACTAACTGTTTGTAAGCTTGCACGAAGAAAGTTGATTGCCCTTATTGTCCCAATTACACTAAAAGAAAGTCAAGTCGGCGAAAATAGGTGCAGAAATCATGCTTGGACGTTATGCCCTGAAAAAGTTAGAGAAATGCCCACGACAGCCAAATTTTAAAATTTTTCACCAAAGTTCTTCTGCAGGAAGCAGATGGTACCATTTTCCAGCTGTATACAATGTGTAGCTATAAGTGGTGATGAGTTATAATTTGCACCGTTCCTAAAATCGTTGTTTCTCGAAAAAAGCCAAAACGTGCTAAAAAGTCGCTTTTTAGGCATTCTTTTGCCCAGAACTGGAGGGAAATCTTTTATCAGCCTATAATGTTCAGTCCAGAGCTGTGGATCAACTGATAGAAGGCCCTGAAATTGCTTCCAGCCGTGTCGGATTCATATTCTGCCCATTAAGAACATTTTTAGGTCCATTTTTAATTCGATAGGAGCGGATTGAATATGCCCGGCGATGATCCTGAGAGCCTTGTATAGAATATGCTCTATCGTTTTGATTGCTATTTGAGACAACCATGGCTGCCAAGCTGGATCAGCGTCAGGAAAGAGTGGATGCATGCATGAGATAGTTTTGGTAGATCTATTTTGAACCATCCCAATTCGAGTGCCAGCACACTTGGTGAACGTTCAGCCATCCCAGTCCGAGTGGAGGCACACTTGGTGAGCGTTACGCCATCCCACTCCGAGTGCCAGCACACTTGGTCAGCGTTACGCCATCCCAATCCGAGTGAAAGCACACTTGCGGAACGTTGAGCCATCACAATCCGAGTGGAAGCACACTTGGGGAACGTTGAGCCATCACAATCCGAGTGAAAGCACACTTGGGGAATGTTGAGCCATCCCAGTCCGTGTGGAGGCACACTTGGGGAACGTTGAGCCATCCCAGTCCGTGTGGAAGCACACTTGAGGAATGTTGAACCATCCCAACCCGAGTGGGAGCACATATGGGGAACGTTAAACCATCCCAATCACTGTGGGGGCACATTCTGGGAACGTTAAGCCACCCCAATCTGAGTGGGGGCTCACTTGGGGAACGTTACGCCGTTAGCGACTCTGTACTGTAAAGGTGCTCGACATGTGCATTGAAAGTCAGAGCGCTGTCGGGAATGACTCCCAACAGACGAGGGTTGGCGTTTTTGGCAGTATTAGTGCCATCAACTCGAAGATTCACAGTCCACTTTCCATCACTGGACCATGTGGAGAAAGTGGAACCTTCCTGTTATGTTAATTGTATTATTTCTTTATGTATTTATAGATACATGATAGATTGAGCCTAACTTACGACTATAGGCTGTGTTACGCTGTGTCTTTACAATCAATCCATCATTACATAACTGAAATGGATAAGCACCTTCGGCCAGCTCGCCTTGATACCGAACCCAACACACCGTCTTCTGAACGAGAATGGAAGCATCGGTTTAGAACTTTCTCAAACTTTCTACAGAAACTGAAAATAACTGGTGATAGTGATCGATTAGATGCATTAATAAACTATGTATCCCCTTACGTATATGAACATATAGCTGATGAAGAAAGTTATGATGCAGCAGTAGACATTTTGAAAAATCTGTATGTTAAGCCGCGCAATGAAACTTATAATCGACATCTAGTAGCAAGTAGGCGCCAAGCCGATGGAGAGACTCTTGACCAATATATCCAAGTGCTCACAAAGCTGAGGAAGGAATGTACATTTAACTCAGTAACAAGTGAAGTCTATAGACAAGAATACATCCGAGATGCCTTCATTAATGGACTGAAGTCTCCAGAAATTAGACAACGACTTCTTGAAAAAAGTTCTCTTACTATGGATGA
>JAOBRC010348571.1:0-12871 GCA_027575255.1 Scolionema suvaense
AACCAGAATAGTGATCATGTTTTCTAACAAGCTAACTGATTGCCTATGCACACTACCTATACCTCTCACTCTAGTCAGTAGTCAAATGTAGAGAAATTATTTCTGCTCCACAACAGCCATGCAACATGCTGCCTCCCACCATATCCAAGTCTGTTCGTATTGCCTCAAAGCACGTTAAAAAGTAAACCAAACCATCAGCGATCAAAGATCACAACAATCTGAATGAAGAGCACTTTCGACACCATAACCTGACAGCACATTCATGATTGCAATCGTGCTGAAGCTTTCTGCATGTTCATTCTTCTACGTAAATCCATTGCAGACTAGAGAGCAACATAACTGAGAAACAAAATGCAATATCAGCTGGGTTTATAGCATAAAAAACGAGCACTATGAAGCAAATTCCACGCCCTAACGTCTTCGCTTCCACTGCTTCAAACAACGACCATTCGTGGTGGCATCTGAGATGGCATCTCGTGTTTTGAAATTGTCACGCATGCTCAGTGCATCAAAACAAACCCGATTTCAGCCAATCACTGTAGATATTGAACCAAGAGACAGATTCCATTGTTTTGAATAGGAACGGGAGTCTTTAAGTGCTTACAAGTTGTGCTTGAGCAATTGGTACTGATGGTCACTTATAAGGAAAATGATTTTGATTTTGATATTATTTATGTAAAGGTGAGAGGGATCACGGAGTGGTGGGCAAACTTATTACTCCTCATAAACTGAGAAGAGACTACATGCAAGGCATTGCATGCAGGGTGACTTGGCGAGGCTCTGTCCGTTTCGTTTGTTCACGGAGCAAGATGTTTTGGTTCTGCGACACATGCGTAGTTGCAGCGGAGAGCAAGAATGGGAGTCGGCGAGGCTGCCGAAAAATGCTATGTCATGAGTGGAGTTGTTCTATATGCTTTCAGGTACTTTTGAAGCTCTTGTCGCTCCAGGTAACAGTTTTTCTTGATGTGCACCATGAATTAGCTTGCTTAGATTTTTCATCATGTTTTCAGCTGTGCTGTTTGTCCGCAGGCTTTAAGGTATTTTTTGTGCGTAAAACGTCCATGGTAAAACAAAGCTTGCATATTCCAAGAACATTTCACTGTTGTATGGAGGAAAATTGTCGCTGTTGATCTCCAAATACAAGCTGAAGTAGGAAAGGGAGCGATCCGGTACATGAATAATGGAATTTGCAGATATTGATGTCACTATGTACTTCAATACACTGCTGGGTACCTAGAATACAAACATCAGACGATGATTGCAGAACGTAATCTGATTAATACATTGACCTGCTCCCAAAAGAAAGAGGAAAGAGAGGACTCCCCTGGTAATAGACAACATGCTAGCGGCACATTTGACTTTTGTAAGAAGTATGCCACTGTGAAATGTCCCACTCAGCGATAAATATCGGAACTATCTCCCTGCGGGTGTATTATTCAGTGGCCAGCCATGGTTTGAATGAAGCCGCATAGAAGCTGTATATAATATTTTGCTAACACTGCATTGCCAACAAAAACTTAATACTTATCAAGTCAGATAGACTTGGTACAACAATGAATTGATTTCGATACCCAACTACCGTTCCTCAGTGACGAAAAGATTCTCTCTCAGATCTTGGGCATAATTCGGACATAAGTTATGAGCATTGAAGCCTTAGTCCAAACAAGGTAAGTTTTCGTAGAGCACAAAAACGTGTAAATGTTTTAAAATCATAGAAACTGTCCCATCTGGTTATTCCCATTGCACCACCAATGTGTCCATTAGTTATGTGTCCATTGGTGAATAAATGCAGACCACTTATCGGAAACAATAATTTGAAGGTTACACGTTATTAAAAGTTTATTGTAGTAAATTAAACATGTCACTAATCACGAATCACAAAACAAGTAAGAATAATGCCACAGAAATGACAAACAAGTGAAAGGTCCATCTAGTTTTTTTTTTTAAGGGGCCCACTCCAAATTCATGGTTTTTCAGTGATATTTTCAAGAGATATCAACTTTATCAGGACTTTTTCAGGGTTTTCAGGGATCGCTGGCCACCCTGTTGCATCTGCAGTGTTCCAAAAAACTAAATAGAAAGGAATTAAGTTCGGGTTTTAATTAAACTGTAAAACATTTTCTCTGTTTATATTTAGTCAAAAATGAGTTAAAAACACACCATGTTGGGACATGCAAGTTATTTTGGTTTTCACCAGAGACATTAAAATGCAGCGTAATTTGTATTTTTGCCTGGACCCCGAAATTAAAATACCACTAAATTTACACTGTTGCCTGATAAAAAAATCTGCGTAATTAAAATGACCGCGAAATTGAAATGACCGCGAAATTTTTATGCTATAGAGTGATCCCAGCTTCATTTGAAAACTGTGGGCAGAAGAAGTATGACTTGAGATGTAAAAAAATTATGAATTTCTGACTACAAAGAAGCTCACTTAATAACACAATGTCTGCAACAAAAACAGAAATCCTTCGTGTTCATGTATAAACAACAACATCTCATCTACTTGTGCTTCCACTGAAACAAAGTACATTATCACTTCTTGAATGTGGTTGACAAAATGAAAATTTCTTGAATAACAGAATCATTTTCGCTCCTTGCTTCTCCAGATCATTCAGTGCTATGTCATTCTGAAGCCCTCAAAATTGTCTTAGCTTATCTTTTTTTTGTTTTAATTTAGGAGGCTGGACACAAGTTGCATACGTCAACACTGAAGATAGCGTGGCAAGGCTACTTGATCAAACTCTTAATGACAGCATTTACAGCCTCAATCGTGCAAACAGTTCAGCGTATGCTTTATCAGGCACGGGACTGCAAAAGTTACGTGAAATCATCGGATTCACACAGATTCGAATATACTGTCGCAAAACCAGCATTCCTCGTACAATTCACATAGCGACTGCACTGAACGCTTTTGGATATGATGTGGTCGACTTTATGACAATGAAAGCTCCAGACCGACCGAAGGCTTGCGGATCATATATTACCTATCCAGACGACAACTCGATACTGTCCCCGAATTGAAGTAAATGGGGAGGGGGGGATTCAAACCTGTGGTCTATAGCTCGTCCGATAGAAGACAAAGGCGATTGTACGACGTCAGTGCTTTCATTACATCTAAGGCTCATATTATTGTTGGAGCGTTTGAAAGGCGATTTGAATGCGATGATATGGATCAACGCAAAGCAGATATCAATGGTAGATGGTTATTCTTCGTTCGTTGAGCCGCTGCTGATAATATGATCAAAATGAAAGACATCAGGGTACATGGTTAGATCCCTAAAAAAAGTTATGCTATAAGTAGCACTACACTACACTAATCGCCATTACTGATGACAACCTCAAAATAGACGGGATACACTAAACGAACTGTTCAATGAGATTCTTAGAGGAAAAGAAAGGAACATCAAAAGATCTTTGATGTTGAGTAAAGAACAAGGTCATCCAATTATTAAGTTGATCAAATGATCTTACGTTCATTCTTGCCTGTTTTTCACTACTCATCTACCCAGCATGCATTGTTATTACCCAGCATGCTAGAGCAACCAGACTCAATATTTCTCAATTTTTCATTGATTTGAAAATGTCCAGCTGTCCTTAGCCGTACATAGTATCAGGGATCACATTGTGCCCCCTGGTTGTTTTCGCTGCACAGAAATTTTCCTAGGCACCCGAAGAGCGCTGTTCTTGCTGACTCTCCCTAAACTTATCTTGTGTTCCGATAAACAAACCGAGAGATACCGATATTTTGTCAAGACAATCCTAGCAAATCCTGATTTGGCAAATATGGACTTGAGCGCAGCTGGAAAAGACAAAGGATTTTGAGCGAGAACCTTACATGGCAAGGTGTTGGCGGTACGATGCAGTTTGTGTGTACCAAGTTGCATACCCGCAACTGTTGCAGGTTGCTAATTACAAAGGGGGCACAATTAGCCCCCCAAACTCTACAGTTCTCAAAAAAGCCCATAGAGAGTGCCCTCAAGAAGGTACTCACAACCTTTTCTTCAAACCAATACATAGAGATCACATATTAATCACTCGATCATATTGGCTATCAAGTTAGTATTCAGGGAAAGCAAACCTCATGACAGATTAATTGTGAGGTACATGCGATACCTGCCAAAAGTTGAGGACAAAACAATCCATGAAGTCAAAAATGGATAAAGTAAAAGCCAATAAAACTCTAAAGTGGCTGGTATAGCAAACAGGCTGCATAGTAGTTCCTTATCAGAAAGAGTTTGACTTTTATCAGCCGTAAGTTCAAAACATGTTTTGTTGTGCTACATGTAGCATATAGCTGTCAAAAAGTACAACTTAATTAAGAGGTAATTCTGTAACCAGTTGCACCTTTTCGAAATATGTTACAATATTCTTTGATAAAAAACTTGAGAGGTAATTCTGTAACCAGTTGCACCTTTTCGAAATAGCTTATGGTGATCCACGGAAACGGAAACGGAAACTATAAATTATTAGTGTAGGTTCTCAAAATACGTATTTCTAGTGCTAGGAGAGAAATTTATGCATTAAACTTTTGATTCGCAACCAGCCAGCAGTACAGGAGCGTATGTTTTTATTTTCACGTTCGTTGTTTTTCATGTCCTTCACAATCTAGCGATGAACTAACGGGGGTAGCGCAGCTAGAGAAATGGAATGTAAACGACAGAAATCGATTATCGCATCAATAATGCAAGAGTGTTCATTTTCCTAAACCCTCAGTGACCAGGGTGTAAACAACCTGTCCCAAACATCAAGTTGATCCGAAAATTGCGTTGGCCCGTGGTATCAAGACGCAACATTCTGTGCGTATGGTGCCTACACTTCGTAGGTTGATTGGAGAACCATTGGACGGACCGTTAAAGCTAACATTGAATCAAAAGTAAACATCTCCTTTCTGCCAGATCTACAATTTCACGTGTGTCGCTTTCCCTGAACAGTAAATTTGCTGACTGCTCTTGAAAGAGAACAACTACATTCTGATCAAAGCAAAACTATTTGTATAATACGAGACTAATCAAAAATGCATTTGTTGTAGAAGAAAAGGAAGAACCGAAAAACCAACAGCTGACAAGAGTTTCTAGGACCAAGATAATGACAATGATTTGAATCTGAATGCAATATGCGACACAAGAGTTCCACATACATTACCCCCTGGTGCAGGAGGCATGAGCATATGAACTCGCCATGTGATCAGTTTCTGTTTTCGTTTCCGTTTCCGTGGATTACCACAAGCCTTCGAAATATATATTACAATATTCTTATTGATAGTGAAATACTTAAAGATATTGACTTTTCTAAAGTTCATTGCTAGAATCCACAATAAAGACATATACTGAGAGATAACACAAAATCAACTGGTCAAGACTGATATATGTCCATCCGCAAGGGCTCATAAAGGTAGTCATGTCACGTGCCATACAGAAATTGCAGCTGATGTCACTTATTTTTTATTTTTATTCTGTGACATCACCTGGATTTTCCAACTGAAGTTTCCAAAAACATGGGCCTTGTTCCTAAAGCAACAGAAAACGCGTCTTAAGTGCTTAAACTGCCATAAACTAAAATTCTAGCAAAAGGTGCAAAAATCACAATTTTTTGACAAGTTTTGCCATTGATGGTCTCCCACAATTGACCCCATGTAGGAGTAACCCTGCAATTTGCCCGGTAGGAGTAACCCTGCAATTTGCCCTGCAGGAGTAACCCTGCAGTTTGGCCTGTGAGTCTCCAGTATAATTCTAATCAAAGCATCAAAAATAAAATGTTTGACTGGATGGTAAATTTACCCCAACCCCCCATACCAAATACAATTAAGACACTTCACCTATTAATTACATAATATTTAGAATAACAGAACGTTCTAGTGATACCACCTTTCTCTCATATCACAAAACCAAGAACTCACATAAATACCCTCAGGGGGCACTTTCCTTTCAAATTTGTAAAATGGCAATCACCACAAGCTGTTAGATGGAAATTAAGTTTTTTTTACAAGTGTTTAACATGAAAATAGTACATGAACACCAATAATACTCATGAGATACCTTAAGTAAACAAAAGTATACAAAACTCTCCTTCAATTTTTTATGGCAAAGTTTTATAAAACAACAAGAATTCAATTATTACCGTGAGATTATGAACATGAGATAATGGTTCAGTGACAGATCTTTTCCTCTGGAGCACACTATTCTACCCAGAGATTGCAAGTAAAACAGTGGGTAAACATCACATACTTTACTCGGAGGAACTTTTGCGAGTTTGGGCCTGTTTCGCGAAAGTTTATCTCACGAAAATGCTAAGAATCATCTACATGCACGGCCAAAACACGATTTTGCCAAAGTTGTTTATTCAGTCCAATGTTCATTTTCATTGGGGAGTGGGGCTCATGGCCTTGCAAAATCGTGAAATAGTCTCATGACTTTTTGGCGATTTACCGAGTTATGAAAGTTTACCCAAAAAATTTCCCCAAATAAAGCATGCTGTTTTTATTTTACGCATTTCTCAATTGATATTGTTTTGATTTATTAAATCTCTGACAGGCATGTGTCAGAGATGTTAAGTGAACATGTTTTGTGTATGTATGGTTCATGTTCCACAAGTGATGTTGCTAGGTACAGTTTGTTTATGTTCGTCCATACAGTTAGCTAAATGTCTAGCAATTGTTGATGTTGGACTTGTGGAATGTAGGTGTCTTCGTATATTGCACAGTCAATATAATGTAAGTTGTTATAAGTGATGTCCTGTATTCTTGTACTTGTCTATATTTGATTGAGTGATCAATACTTGTGAATTTTCTGTACTTGTATTTAGTTGTTGAGTAATTTGTGGTATGAGAAACCTGTACGTTTATCAGTTGTATGAGTCTAGTCATGATAGTCGAGTAGAAGAAGCATCATGTAGAAGAACTGCTGTCTTTGTTGGACTCAACCAACCTCGTTCGTGTCTCTCTCTCCCGACAATAGGGTGTGTGCCACTATGCACAACATCAAATTACTATACGCATCACATTCTTTTGTTTTTTAGCTCTTACTGAAGTCAGAAAGAGTCAGAAGTGAACAAAATAGAAACTCAAAACAAATTTATTCCATACCGTAAATCCTTGTTTAATTAATATTTGAAGTTTTTGAAAGGATGTACATTAGAAGGGCGTGTTTATGTAAAAACATATTTATAATGACCTCCAGTAAAGTTTTTAAACAAGGCTTGATTATTGCAAGTGTCTACAGTGCAAAATGCTTCTTCCTTTACTTTAGCAAATAGCTGAAAATTATGTTAACACAATTCTCTGAGGTTCTTTAGGAATTTAAGTCCAGGTTTGTTCCTGGCATGTTACTTCAACAAAGATGGATTCTGATACACACCACCTCAGGGGAGGGGCATTTAAAAGAGGGGGCGTTTACTAAATAATTTGTTAGTTTTTAGGGGGGGGCTATTAGAAGAGGTGTTAAAAAGAAGGAGGGCATTTATAGGATGATTTACAAAAAATACCTCCTATGCAGTACTTGAGTGAGTTATCATCGATACCTTAGTTCTCCCCTTTTTTACAATTCCTCCTCAGGAAACATATTTGAAGTGCTAAAATTGAGCAATACAGTACTCATTCTGTGTTTGCTCATGTAAGATGTGTACATTCTAAGAGTTTGCGAGCTTAGGTTGGTCTAGTTGTTCTGTATAACATGATGGGTTTGTTTTGAGAATATGTGCAATTTGTTTCTAGCACTGCGAAATGTAATACTATCAATCAGAAAGCTCGAAATAAATCGCTCAAGACAACCACATGGTTTGTTCATTGATGTTTCCTACTGCGTCTAAATTGCTTTCGGAGCTGGAGCATGTTTCTTGAACGTTTTCTTAATTTTCAGTCACACGTTTCTCATAAAACAACATGGAACAAAACCCGAAAATTAATATTTTGGAGCTAAATAGTCACCAGCAAGAGGTATGAGATTGCCCTAAGACATGGCACATGGTTCATAATATAGCCAGACTTGCCACAAAGAATTACACTAAAAATGACTCAAAACGGACAAACCATCCATGACACATTTAACTTTTTGGACATGGATACGTTTTCTGCAAATTGGACATAAATAAGCACCTGCAAACCAAACACGATTTTCTGGAGACATGACACATGGTTAATTACATGTGTAGAGTTGACCCGAATATTCACATCGAACATAACAATGAAGAGATAAACCGTTCATGACATATTTGGAAAACGCCCATCTTCATTTTTGGACATAAAATTGCCACCCGCAAGCCAAACGGAATTTTCAGGGGACATGGCATATGACATGGCATTAAGCTACTTAATAGAAGAGGGGGTCAGAAAATTTACAAAAAACAAACAAGGGACGAAATATTGAAAATCTCCCAAATCCTTGCACAAATCATTTTTGGGGTCCAAAAACATGGTCATAAAAAAACTCCCCAACACCCCCTGCCCCCTTCCATTCAGTACCTTAGAGAGATGCCAGACACACAGTACTGTAAGCCTTACTTAGTTGCCTGCAGACAGGAAGATGACTGGGTCCATAACAGCTTTCTTACGTTTGTTTTAAGAGCCAGTTGCATCGGGTGAAAAAGGACCTAGAAAAGGGGAACAGGGCGTGGCTGTTAAACTGAGCTTTAGCAGGGCGTGATTGTTAAATCAAGATTAAGTAAGCAGTTATCTTACTTCAGCCAAACTTGATGCCGACATAATTTTGAATTAGAAACAAAAAGCTCGTACCAATCTAGGCGGCGCCTTTGCACAGCATGCAAACCCGAGTAAAGCCAGCCACCAATGCCAACTTGCTTTAATAACCCTTATTGTTAATGAATCTTCCACCTCTGCCTGTGCTTCCTCACTCATAAAGAACATGTGCGGCATTTGCACCCATGAATAAAGGGGTCATCATAAGAGGTGATCAGATTATGAGTACTGATCCACTTTATTGGCAGCTATCCGCTTAAACTGTCCAATAGCAAAAGTGGTTTCAGCACCGCTAGATTATACCTTAAATCCTCTAACAGCTACCCGAGCTGTGTTTTCATTTCTCAAGTTCTTAGAGTAGGCATTTAATAGAGTGGATGAAAAATGTGTTTATTACAATTTTCAAAAAATGTTTTTGAAATAATCCCCTGCTTATTTTGAGTGCAACTTATTTTATTTGATATTAACTATCACTGAATATTTTGTCCATGCAACTTTCTGAGGTTGTAAAGTCAGGTTTCGTCCTTTGTTTCTAATTTTATAAAAAGGATGTACCATGAATCACATACAAAACTTCGGAGATCTATCACCAAAAAACGAAGCTCCACCAAAACTTTCCTGTATTTCTTGTGTGAAATATGCGAAGACAAGTATCAATACAGATATCTGATTTTTCCTTGCTTCAAAAGAGATGGTTTCTAATAAATGCCCCCTCCGGAGAGAACATATATTGGAGAGGCGTAAAGTGAATGTTTTCCACTTCTAGGGGGGTGTAGTTAATAAAAGAAGGAAGGCATTCATTTGAGGATCTGCGGTAATGAGGATTAATGGGAAGTTGTGCGTCCAGTGACGTCAACAAAAATAGCTGCCACAGCTGTTCAGATCATGGCTGGAGCAACAGAAAATGATCATCTACACCAACTAATACTTTTTAGCATCTCCAAGATTAACAAAACTATATATCAAGCTGTCCATTTTCCGCCAGCTGTCTGTAACATCTTCAATGGGAGTAGTAACATTCGGGCAGATGTAAACAAAGCAAGCATCCAGTAGCTGTATACAATTCAGATTTCTAACCAATGAAATTGTAAGAGCATGGGTCATAGTGTCGAGCAACTCCGCTTGGCCAACTTACAGGTGTGACCAGATCGACAAATCAAAGCTGTTGGTTTACTGCGGAATCCTTCCAAAAAATTTGAAAATTCAGAGGGCTGATTATGGAGGTAACCAATGACAATGAAACTAGATTTGAACTTATTGTGAAAATTAAATTTGGAGTAGAAGACTAGGGAAAAATCAGGAAACATCACATCTAGCTATAGACGAGCAGTTGTAACTCTCTATGCACAGCAGTTGACAAGAGGCATTGAGTGCGAGACTCCCGACAGCTCCAGACACCAGCCAGTCATGCATTGACCAAAACAAAATATAAATGATAATTACTTGAATTTGGTTGACAAAGTGAAGAGTTCTGCCCATCACTGCACTTTTGTCACTCGGTGCTAGATTGAGCTGAACTCACCATAATTGTTTTCGTTCGTTTCAATTTAGGAGGTTGGACACAAGTTGCGCACGTCAACACAGAAGATGGCGTTACAAGGATATTTGAACAGAGCCTTAACGACAGCATATCCAGCCTCAATCGTGCAAACAGTTCAGCGTATGCTTTATCAGGCAATGGACTCAAGCAATTACGTGAAATTATTGGATTTACACAGATTCGAATATACTGTCGCAAAACCAGCGTTTCTCGTACAATTCACATAGCGACTGCACCGAACGGTCTTGGATATGATGTGGTTGACTATATGACCATGAAAACTCAAGATCGACCAAAAGCTTGTGGATCGTATGTTACGTATCACGATGATAACTCAAAACTTGCCGCAGAATGCAGTAGATGGGCAAGTTCAGGCCAGTGGTCAGGTCCGCCTGATTGGGTAGAAAGAAACAAACGACTGTATGACCTCAGTGCATACATAGACCATAATCACCACATCATTGTTGGCGGGTTCCAGGGCCGATTTGAATGTGATGACATCGATAGTAGCAAAACTAATATCAGAGCCAGATGGTTATTCTTTGTTCGCTGAGCAGTGGTCACACGCGAAGTGTGCAAGTTTTTATTGAGCAGTGGTCACACGCCCCTGAAGTATGAAAGTTTCCATTGGGTTGTGGTCACACGCCCCTGAAATATACAAGTTTTTATTGGGGCTGTGGTCACATGCCCCTGAAGTATACAAGTTTTCATTGGGCTGTGGGCGACAAAGGCCGCTGAAGTATACAAGTTTTCATTAGACTGTGAGTAAAAAAGGTCCCAGATGTATACAAGTTCTATTTAGGTCAATACTGGCAATGACCCTCAAACAACTGCGACATTTGAAAGGCTTGCTAGTAAACTGGTCTCAGGTTTCACAGTGCATTAGCGTACTGAAGAGAACATACTGTGAGAGAAGCTAACTACATTTATGATCCTGTATTCTAGACATAGACAGCATCCGAATATTGGACACTGCCCTCCTCTCAGAAAAGTATATGCCCCGGCCACACGTTCTTTGAAACTACCAGCTTTGAAAAGAGAGGTACACATGAAGAGCTGAGTGATATAATCATGTCACCTGCACTTTTTCCCACAAACATTGTATTCCCAGGACACCCTCTCCTCCAATTCATGTTTAATCGCAAACACTCGCACCTCAAATCAGTATTTTTTCAAGCAATAATTTGCAAACAATTGTCTCGTAATTATTCGTTCCGCAAAAAATTCTATGAGTAAGGTATTAAAATGTGTGACAGAGGGAACACGTGCATACATACACAAAGGAAAAGCTGAGTGCATTCATCATAAAGTAAAGCTTTCTTACACTAGGAATCGGTGCATACATCTACCGAACGGAGAACAATAGTGCATTCATCATTTAATACAGTTACAGCAGTACACTGTTCACACATATGTACAAACGAGGGGGAATACAAGGGCATTCATCATTTACTACTGTTTCCGCAGTACACCGTTCACACATTATGTACAAACGAGGGAGAGAACAAGTGCATTCATCATTGACTTCTGTTTCTGCATTACATCGTTCAGACATATATGTACAAACGAGGGAGAGAACAAGTGCATTCATCATTTACTACTGTTTCTGCAGTACACTGTTCACACATATCTACAAACGAGGGGGAGAACAAGTGCATTCATCGTTGACTTCTGTTTCTCCAGTACACCGTTCACACATGTGTACAAACGAGGGGGAGAACAAGTGCATTCATCATTTACTACTGTTTCTGCATTACACCGTTCACACATGTGTACAAACGAGGGAGAGAACAAGTGCATTCATCATTTAATACAGTTACAGCAGTACACCGTTCACACATGTGTACAAACGAGGGAGAGAACAAGTGCATTCATCATTTAATACAGTTACAGCAGTACACCGTTCACGCATGTGTACAAACGAGGGAAAGAACAAGTGCATTCATCATTACTACTGTTTCTGCAGTACACCGTTCACACATATGTACAAACGAGGGAGAGAACAAGTGCATTCATCATTTACTACTGTTTCTGCATTACACCGTTCACACATGTGTACAAACCAGGGAGAGAACAAGTGCATTCATCATTTACTACTGTTTCTGCATTACACCGTTCACACATATGTACAAACGAGGGGGAGACCAAGTGTATTCATCGTTTACTACTGTTTCAAGGAGGGAATCACTGCGCACAACGATGTAGCAGAGAACAAGGACATTCATATATGGAAATTATCGTAGATGCTACCCCTGTTTCTGCTCTATACAACAATGGATTAACTTGATGCATGCTTCATGATTTATACCAAGCAGATTGATTGCATTGCTTTCAGTGATCATGCATACACCATGCAAAACCTGCAACTTTATTAATAGTACAAATGTTCTCCATATAGGTGGTTGGACAAAAGTCGCTCAGCTGATTGTATCCGCTGATTCAGTACCAAATTTTCAAGCACATCTACACGATGAGATTCAATCACTGAGGGAGGCAAATACTTCAGCATACTTTCTAACGACTAATGGATTAATGATATTGAGGAACATTCTGAAGTATACCCAAATCAGGATATATTGCCACAAGCCATCCACTGAAAGCACAGTCCATATCAAGACGTCAGATGCCGATCTTGGTCA
>JAOBRC010348682.1:0-20386 GCA_027575255.1 Scolionema suvaense
CAAAAGTGGTAAAAAGTGCATTTTTGATTTTGGCTGAAAAAAGCCTTTTGTCTCAAATATTTTGTGCAGGATTGTAGCACCTTAAAATCAATACTGATTGGGGAAATTCAGGTGGTCTTGTTGGGTTAACTGAACTGATTAGTTCTCGCATGGCTACGGTGAATATTCATCATAAACACCAAGCGGTTCCTAATTAGAAGCAGATGCATGCACTCAGTACGCCAGCTCTTTTCCTTAAATTGCAAGAGCCCGCATGGCATCCAGAGAGAACTATTTCTAGGCTTCTGTTCATGTTCATTCATTTTATGAGAAATCTATGACAAACTTTAAATACGTAACTGCCACCGAGTCTCCTCCACGGATTAAGCTGGAGTGTCTCTTTTGCACGAAAAGACAATAAAAGGAATTAAAAGAAATTTGATGAAAACATGGAAACTAGATCTAAAACATGCAGGAGGGTGCATCAATACGCAAAGCACTCTAACATGGCATGAGTAACTTTGTGACAGCGCACGTTGTTCTTATCTGAAACGTTTTTCAAGATATGTATTTATTTCATACTGACCACATGAATTATATTTTAGGCAAAGAACTCCCATGTTTTCGAACATTTGGATTAGGTAAATTGTACATGATGTTGTGAGCATCATTATATTTTTGTTTCAACATCTGTTCCAATAGACTTCCGAACAAAACTCGGTGGGGTATTGCATATGCGGAGGGAAAACAAATCTTGTATGGAAAAGTAAATTGCACTTTTTTACATCAACTAATATAGCTCTCATTATCCCCTTTCTCTTCTCATTCCTTTTGCGTATTTTTTTATTTCGCCCTTTTTTCGTTGCGTATATTTCAAACCCATTTCTCCGCATCTTTGATAGGGAAGGTAATTGGTCAATCTTTTATGATATGTGCCTTTTTTATGCCTCTGACGGATTGGTTTTATCGGAAATTCCGTGCATGATCTCACATTGATTTTATCAGTTCGTATCTGCAGAGGTTGCTGGAATAATAAAGTAATATTGTGTATTACATCAGTTTGGTCAATCAGAATTGGAAGCAATGCACTTAACAATAATGCTGAAAGCAACAACGTTAATATCTTTTTATTTTACTTTGCTAGTTTCATTAAATGAAGTTACAATCGCAGCCTCCGATAAAATTAAAAACAAGTATGCATGCGTCAACACTTATAAAAGTTAACATGAACTCGATAAACACTTTCACAAACTAAGATCAAACTTAAGAACGAAGTCTTTGAAGAAACTGGAAGTGTATTGGATCAAATCGTTCAATTTTAGGTTTGAATCCCTCGCGCGGGAAGCTTTTAATTTTTAAATTCATCGTAGATCACATTTCAGTTACAAGAGTTCAGATACCGAGATGACTCTGACTCTTCGTACATTGTGTGAGTCATATGAAAATGCCGATCGTGTTGATTGCTTAAATCGAAAGGGAGAGTTGTACACGAGTCGATCAATGACAGAGTTGAATTCTCTTTTTTGATATGCATTTCTAAGGATATTAATTTTACAAGTCCATGTCATCTACCTTGCGCTTTTCAAGAGGTTAACGAAAACAAAGACTCAGATATTACCAGGGGGGAGTGGGAATGGGAGACTGCGTAGTGGGTATGTGCTGTGAAATTAAGGACGGACTCTGATTGAAAGGGATTTTCTGCTGGACTGGTTTCAACGTTGAGGAAGCCAACAGTTTTTGAGAGAAGTTCGTTAAGTTGACGGCTGCATTCTTGAAGAAGAACTTCAGAAGTTCTATTTTTACTCTTAGTTTCATCCCTCTAAAATGCAGGCGTAAGAGGAGGGTTCATATCGAAACTCTTTATCAGACAGGAGAGAAAGCCTGTTTGATATCATACAGTAAAATGTCTAAAGAAAGCAGCAGTTACTTTTTTAAACCAAACATCGTTTCGCATTTCCAACTCTAAAGGAAATATATTCACCGATTGCCGATACAGTTCCATGGAATACCACGTGCCATCACTGTCAGGAAACATATCAAACGGTGGCACTAAAGCAGAGTATCGGAAGCCTTTATCAAATAAAGGGAAATCTTTCTACACTGCAAAAAGCAAAATTCCCGGGCAGGGATTATTTTTCCCAAAATGAGAGATAATTTTCCTGCTTTGAGATAGTGGGAAAATTGTTCCCGACTAGGGAAGTCAATTTTCTCCCCGTTCTGATCAAGCTTACAACTGGATGCATATTTTCTTTCAATGGTCAACTTTACAAAAAAATAGAAGGATGCCTGAAGGGAGACTCCTTATTAGTCACACTAGCCGGTATCCACATGGCTCGAATAGAAAACGATGTCGTCCTGCGAGCCAAACCGCTGTATTATAAACGATATGTAGATGACATTTTCCTTCGCCGTAAAAAAAACCGACCGCGATACATTGTTCCAACAAATAAACAACCATCATGCGAAAAATTCGAAGTCACTTTCAAAAAAATTCTTAGACACTTATTTGACTCTAGAAGATGGAGCATATGAAACGAGTGTACATCGAAAAGCAAATAAACTACTCACTCATTGGTCATCATGTGTACCAAAGTGTTAGAAACGAAATGTCATATTAGGTGATTTCTACAGAGCTAGTAAAATATCTGATAACTTGAAACATGAAGAAAATGCTATCAGAAAGAAGTTCCAGCATGCAGACTATCCTACTCGTTTCATTGATAGTATTATACAAAATTTCCATGAAGAAAAGGAGACTCCGATTATACCACCTTATTTCTTCGAAGAACGTCCATTTCTCCTATATAACTTCCCTTTTGTCAACAAAATGAGCATCTATCAAAAATTTTCATCAAGATGTTACATAACTTTACCAAGCAGTCTTACTGTATAGCTACCAAATGGAAAACCAAGAAATTAAAAGCGCTCTTCACACCAAAAGACAAAAAGGAACAATCCTGCATGTGTCATTTATCAAGGAATCTGTTCATGTGGCAAAATGTATATAGGAGAGACAGAGCAAAATGTATCGGTCAGATGGAGAGAACATGAAAATTCCAAAAATAAGACACAGCCTGGCATTCACCTAATTGAACACACTGGACATAAATTTGATTGGTCGATTCTCTGCACAGCACCATAAGATAGCAGAAAGAGGAAGAATCTTGCGGCATCCTACATAGCTCTATTCCAACCTGACCTTAATGATCAGTTAGACTCTAAGAAATTGATTTTATTCAGAAATAGTGTAACATAGTCTTTTAATTCCACTTTTGTCCATTGTATAATTTTTGTTTGAAAATTTTTTTGTGTAAGATGATTTTACTCAGTAAAGTTTTAGAATTTTTATTTTTAGCATATATATTGAACCAAACATATTGTATAGGTCACGTTTTAGTACCTGATGATGGAATAAACTCCTAAAGGCCTCTTTAAGAGAATGTCATGATCTTTCTTACTTTTCTAAGTTGACATCCACCACAAGTACAAGCACGTATGTTTTATGGGTCACTGATTTATTCTCAATTACATTTACGTACCTTGTTGAGCCATTAATACAAATATAGGTAGCTAGCTCTCACAGCTCTGACCCTACCATGATTAATGCGTTTTGTGGAATGTGGTCACCAAAAAAATGCTACTTTTGGGAAGGTGCAGTGGGTATTCAGGATTCGACTTATGCTGATATATTGGTAATGATGGCGGATATAGTTAGCTTGTACTGCCGTATTGATTTGACGCATAAAGTTCAGCTTCATTTGAATCCTTATTAATAAGAGAGCGATCATATCAACCACCGATGTTGCAACGTCTAGACATGCATAGCAAGCGACATGGAGATGGGGCCATGTGAACATTTTTTTATTGTGTGATAATGCTGTGTCTTTGTTGATCAGTGTTACTACTCCGACGAAATCGTTGTTCAAGTGAACATACAAGTGTCTTAAAACCATATCTACTGGAAAAAGAGTTGACGTTGTTAGGGCTCAAGACAGAAATGGCGTCCATGTGAACAGGACTTTATTGCTACGTAGGCATTATTTCACAACGTTTGTGTGAATACGTTTATGCTTGGCAAGGTGCATGACAGCATGCCATGAGGAATTATTTAACTTCCATCATTTCTGGTGATCTATTGACCGACAGAACAACCAAAAGACAATATCACAACATCATTGCACTTATTGATTTGTGAACGAGGTTGAACATGGAGGGAATGAGAACCACAATTGATGCATCTTATTTGTAATGGCTATATTTAGATGTGTGTGACTCGTTAACAATTCAAGCTTGTGATTTTCGAATCTTTTGCAGCTTTTGTATGTGCTGCTTCTAACATTTGAAATGTTTAGTTCGAGCAGTGACTGATGCTTTTGCTGAAGTGCTTTGATGTATCTTCCATGTTTGTTAAAAATAGACTTTTTCTGGCACTGCTTCCAGTAGGAAAGTGCAGGAGTGTTTTTTATAAGAACATACCTTTCTGGATGAAGGCTTCGATGTTCTTAACTTGGTCAGAATTAAGCCTAAGAATGTTCTCAGCTAGATCTTAGGTAAATGTTACAGAAAACCTCTTAATATCACTAAAATTCATGGTTTTGGTGCTGAATCAAAGAAAACTTATCCTGGATCGGCAAAGCATGATGCTTAGACTGCTAAATAGTGGGTCTTCTGCAGTGAAATCTACGGAGAATCCTACGTATATCGAAAAATAAATTCTTCGAGGTTTTTATCTCTTGTTTGAATACTAATGGAATCTCTATTATTCTTTGGAATTCTAATTTCGCACTGCTGCACTTGCTGTATGGTTTTGTTCTCAGGCTGATAATCACTGCTTGCATAAGGAGCATGTCAAACTGTCGTATGCGTTCTGTTAGGGAAACATTTATATGTATATGTGAATTTTGTTTGTTGATGCCCAACTCTACTGGGCATTTGATGTCAATCGTTGGGGGGTTCAGAATATACCCCAAACCCCTAGTTCCATTTAAGAATGCCAAGGCGTTCAGGGGTACTACGTACATTTCGGTCCAGCGTTACCACAAAATCAAAATAGTAGTAACGAGATTCCGCTTCCGTAAGAAGTGCAAATTTCATAGCCTGCGAGTAACAATTTTACAAAATTGGGAGAATTGACGCAAATTCGGCAAAATTAGTTCTCATCAAAATTAAAGAAAGTTGATTCGTCAACATTTGTTCTTATCATTCCAAAATGAGTTCCATAATTTTAAAAGATTGCAGCTCGAAAAATTAAATTATCATTTCGTCTCTCGATGCAGAAGTTACATCTACCATCATTCCCACGAAAAGATATCACCATGACTAGTCAATTAGAAAATATTTGTTAGCTCTGTTGTGATGCGAACAGAACTTTTGAAAGATATTTTTTTGTGACTTTTCAGTGGCTCACCAAATAAATTTCCCAAAATTAAACCTCGGCGAAATAAAAAAAAAACGTTTTGACCATTCCCTGAAAGCATGTTATGGACTATATCATATCTGTGGAAAGATGTTTGACTTAAAGGGGGATTAAGATTAAAAATGCCATATAGTTTTTATTTCATGACAAAGGCTGCAATAGTTCTGGAGATATCGAGTTCTAAAGTTGACTGGCTACTAATTATCGTGCCACTAATTATGTATGATCTCACATGGGTGCAACTCAAATTATATAAATTTCGAATAACTGGCTCTTATATTTTAACATTGGAAACTGCAGCAAATAGTGATTATTATCCCTTTTGGACAAGAAAGAAGATCGTGGATACGAGAAAAGATCAAGGACGAGAAGAAAGTCAACAAGACGAGAAGGTAGACTGTAAGTATAGGCGATTTCCAGTGTTAAACATAGGACCAGTTGTCTGAAAACCCCAACATTATCACATTATAAAATATATAAATTTCGTAGGTAAAATACTGAAGATTGTGATACGTAGCAGACCCACTTGGAAAAGTAAAGTTAAGCGATTGGGTAACGAAGGAAATAGCGATGCTTAGCAACGTACCCGTATGAAATCATCAAAAATGAAGATGCTGGCTGCAGGAATTTGAAACAGTTTATCTCGAAAACTACATATGCTTTTATTGTGACATAAAAATAAAAGTTATTCTTTTACTGCGCTCTATCATCTATTAGAGTTTTACTTTTGAATTTAGTTTCCCTTTATGCTTAGCAGATATCAACAGATAGCCAGTCTTAAGATTGTTTTTGTATTAGCATCAATAAGCATTGCTTTCGTGTTATCTTTGCACTAAATTTGGACGTAAATGGATTAAATCGTATAAAACTTAAGCATATTGAGCCTCAACAAAATTTACCCTATGCTTATGAAAAAAGAGTGTACCTGTAGCTTTGGTGCAACATTAAATATTTCCACGAAGGCAGTTGGATTCTTGTATTGATCATGTGCTATTTTGTTGCGTCGGTGGGACATCGGTCAGATAATTTCAGTTATACGTTTGAGGGTTGTATTTGATCTTTGTAAAATTGCTATTATTACAAAGAATATTGTTCATGATAATATTTGCAGCTATCAAAATACAGGAAATATATAGTACTATATATGAACACAGTGCTCTTTTTACTTAAAGCGTTGTTACTATGGTGATTTAGGGATAAGCAGAACAAACATCACATTTTGAGATATTTTTTTTATCAGCTCTTGGAAAATATATCTCGTCCGATCCGCTCTTTGCAGTGTTAGCAGAGGGCAGGGGCATTCCGAACTTCGACCACAACAAAGGATAATAAATCCCAAAATGAAAATTTTTTTCTCCATCCCAAAACAGGATAAATTATCACGTTTCCAAAATGGAAAATCTTATCCGGAATTTGGGATAATTTATCCCGTAATTTAGAACTCCTGTTTTGAGATAGTTGTTCTCATTTTGATGCATTTGTTTCAAACTATGGGCAAGTTACTTGTTGTAGTGTAGTAGTACTCTGGGGGGGGGGCTAAACTAATACAGCTATGATAATGAAACATTGCATGAGCATAGAGTATTTATAGGTGAACAATTTGGTGGAGTTAAAAATTGCTGATGTAATTAATTATTCATGACTTCATGGATTAACCATACATGGGTAGTAATTTTCGGCCAAAACAGCTATATTTTGAAAGTTGGCCCAAATTCGGGTGAATCTTAAAATGTGTCAAAAACCAATGTATCAACTAGGAAAAGCTTCAAAATGATGGTTAACATGCTCATAACACTCCGTTTCATGCAATTTTGTAGGGACTTGACGTAAAAAGGCACAAAATGACCTTACCGCCTGCTACTTGTGGCGTGCGAAGTGGCTCAATAATACTAAGTTTACAAATGTAATACTAACATTCTTCAATATAAAACTAACGTTCATACATATAATACTATACGTTCATCAATATAAAACTAACGTTCATAAATATAATATGAAAGTTCACTAATATAATAGCTCAGTTCATCAATATAAAACTAAGTTGCCAATGTGATACCAAGTTCACCAATGTAGTTCTAAGTTCGCTAATATAATACTAAGTAGATTAGCTTTCTCGGCCACGATGTCACGGACTTAGTTCGTCTCAAGTATGCAGGCTGTCAAAACTTTAAGGTAGCCATTCTAACTTTGGATATCATTATATTGTGCAAGAAGCTGCTGTCATATGTTTTGCGTAGTCACAATAAAATAGTGCGATTGTTTGGCCCACTTCCTTAATTCCACCAGTCTTGAGCGTTTTCTACATTTATGTATGCCATGGTCATGACCATGGCCAAGTACTTCCTTTCTTACAGAGTTATGTTCCTCATAAGAGTTGTACAGAGGAGTTCTTATTGCAAACTTGCCGGCAACTCAACGTCTCCTGACAATCTGAAGAGACCAGGATATTGTTTCCTCTGGGGTCTGACCCCACTCAGAAATCGTTAACACCTGCCCTGCAGTCAGTTATCAACCCTCCCCCTCCCCCAATACCTACATGTCTCAGAAGCGACACCAACCTACAAGTGAAAGTTGTGCTAACGCAATACTTTATTTTCGAATTTCTCCTATACACGTTCTGCACAAAGTGAAAACTGATGCCAGATAAGACCAGGTGAAACAAATGAAATGCACACACTATATAGATTAGACTTACAGTATGCAAAAGAGTAATAAAAACATAAAGCATCAACATAAAAATCTGATAACCAGAATATTAATCACAGGGCTTAATTTAGATCATAGTCACTAGAAATACCTTCTTCGCTTCTTGCAAGGAATTTCAAAGAACTATTTTCTACTTCCTTGTTTCTTGTGACTATGTTTAGATCAAAGTACTATAAGATTTTGTCACAATAAAGGTCATTACAGCAATATGGACCTAAGAACATCAATACGAGCAAGTACTGGTTTATGTGAAACAAACGAACCTGCATTATTATAACATGCTACCTATCCACTTGACTTACTCTTTCTACTTTCGAAGTCTGTGGTTAATTAAAATGGTCTAAAGCAGCCCTCAGCTACAAAAAAGTTATGCCCGCTCTATTCTCCAGCCCCAGAACAAATCCAGATATTCATGAACTTAGTATTATATTGGTGAACTTAGTATTATATTGGTGAACTTAGGTTTATAATTGTGAACTTAGTGTAATATTGGCGAACTTAATTTTATATTGGTGAAATTAGTTTTGTATTGGTAAACTTTAGTATTATATTGATGAATTTTGGTATTTTATTGGTGAACTTAAGCATTATGTTGGTGGAGTTTAGTATTATATTAGTATTATATTTCTAAACGATAGTTTTATATTGATGAACGTTAGTACTATCTTTGTAAAATTAGTATTATATTCATGAACGAAGTATTATTGGAGGACTTAGTATTATATTCGTGAACTTTGTATTATTGAGCCACTTCGCACGCCATAGCTACTTCCAGCCAAATTTTAGGGTAAAGATGTCCCAATTTCGGAAAAAATGATGAATGCCCTTAAGAACAAAATGTTTATCAGTTCTGGAGATATCTGCAAAAACGCAACAGGGTACGGAAGCTCTCAAGGCCTCCGCGAATTTGACCAAAGTTTTGCATCTTAAAGGCAGAAACCTAATTTTGGGGCATAGATGGGCAAAATATAAGCTATTAACATATGCTAATCTGTCACCTCATACCCTAGGAAGCTTGAGGTGAGAAACAATTCTACCAATACATTTCTCCCACCTTTCATTAATCCTGAAAAGCACCAGCATAATAAGTGCTGCTAACGGATTGTAACTTATCCCGGTCATGCATTGGGATTGATTAGTACATGTTGATGAGACTGAAGGTGATGCATTAGTATGATGAAAGAGCATGCATGCCCAACTGGCGGCTCTAAATTGTCCAATATCTGAAGGAAATTAGACTCATTCTTTGACCTGAAAACTTCTCTGTCCTGAACCATGTAAGTACCTTGTAAGTGCATTTAGAAAGCATAAATAGTGTTGCTGTCGGTTTTGATGTCAAATGAGGTTACTGATGGCAAAAGTCTAAAAGCCTTTTGCTGGTAAATATCGTACAGTGATAATCAGTAATAATTATTTTGGTACATTGATGAAAGCAAGTACACCGATAAGACGGCTCTCTATATGCAGCTATAACCTAGTATCGATCAAATTACATGATACTAAAGAAGTTAAATACAACTCTCGCGAGCAAATCATTAGCTTTAGAGATGAAAAAGATTCTATATAGCCTAAAAGATTATTTTCATGAATCAGGGTGCAACGGAGAAAAAATTTAAATTAACTCTTCCTGGAAACGCATTTCCAGCAACCGGAAGACTAGAAGGCCTTCGGTCGTCGCCAGGCTACACTACCTACCAGTTCGCCCATCAGTAACAGTACACATTACAACAATTATCTCGCAGGACTTAGATCAGAATCATGCCCTTAAATTTACAGCACATACAGACTATTCCGTGCCTCATTACTCCACCCCTGGGCTATATGTGAGTCTTAATAAATCTTTCATAGCAGGTCAAAAGTGGAAGGAGCACTAAAACAGCGCATGTCATATAACACGATTTGTAGAGCATCGATGCATCAATGCATTTACTAATCCCATATACAACCACCAGCAACAAGCAGCTGCGATCACATACAAGCACATTCAAATTCGTTTTAATTAAAGTAATTAAGTTCCGAATAACGCTCACATTCTTTTCTTGCTACTGTCTATAAAACCCCTCCCCCCAACTCAATTCCGAAATTTGAGCAGGACAGGTGCTAATCAAGTCAGAACGTGGTATAGAAGGCAAATACTGAGATTCAGAGCGAAGACAATGTACCTGTATTATTATTAAACATCATGATATTAGTATCATGTTTGTGAACTGTTCAGGGCACGCTTTCATTTCTTGAAACAAATTACATGGAGATAATGAACTCAGAGAGATGTGATAAGTGCTTCAAACGCATCTCCCTTTTTCTACTTTCTGAAGCTCATTTAGAGAATATAGCCGAAATGTTTACAGAAACTTCTCTACAGTAACGAATAAATGATAGTAGTAACGTGCCAACACTTTAAGAGAGTTTAAACCCTCATAAAAATATGCAAAAATCATTAAACCAACAGAAATATCAAAACTACACAGACACACACATTTCAGACAATCAGTATCAAAAACATTCGACGAAATGAGACTGTAGGTCGGTCAGTCCTGACTCTTGATTTAGTGCCATATATAGATAGTCATAAATCCATACTCACAGAAATTGTAAGTTCTAGATGATTTAGAATTTAATTTCCAAACATCTCAATAAGTTGAATACATTGTAGGTTTGGTCTCTGTTCATCGCTTCACTATCACTCAATGTTAGGTGTTACTGAAACCCTACCAGTCTTAGCTTGTAGAGATTTCGCGCTTACCACCACTACCCGGTGGTATTCGAACCGTTGACATTGTGCACATAAGGCGACCGGGCTACTACTGAGCTATTCCAGATCCCTGCAATGGAGCGCATTTTCTCCCTATATTTGTGTCATTGATGGATACCTGATGGAAATGAGCGCGTTTCTCAAACATGTCGATTTTGGAATTTGGGGTCAAGATACCTTTCAGTTCGAAATTATGGAGTTTTTTGTAGCATTTAGTCTCTCAGTATAACAGTATGCTCCCCCAAAGACCTAATTTCAGCTTTGTTGCCCACCGCCTTCGCTAAAAATATCTCCTTTGCTACTTATAATTTAGTCTACTGCACAATGAAAATGATATCATCACGCTTTGCCGTTAACACCCAGAAAAATGTTTTTTTTTTCAGCAATGTGCTCTTGGATAAATTCTAGGAAAATTCACGATGTTTGATAACTCGCGCTATACTAATTAAAAAGTTATTCTAAAACGTTTGGCAGGGGTGCATAATGCTCCCTCTCCGATAGGGGTAAGTATATACAATTTTGCTTATTCCTATATCCTCAATTTCAAGCCTTGTTCAGTGACTTGGTCGTCTAAAGCCCTCCTCACCTGGCACCCCTGGCCAGTTCTTCTTATGCTCATGTAGGTTGAGTGGCGAACAGGCTCCGTTCCTGGCACACCAGAGCAGCCTTGCTTCTGTTTATGTAAGCAGAAGCATGAACATGCCTCAGATAGTTCAGGAGTGTCTATCAAACGTAGATAGATGGTTCCTGGGATCCATTTGTTTACTGCTTTCTCCTTTTGCTACCACGCGTGCTAACATTTTAATGTTGATTATGTTGCTCGACACTGGTTGACGATGAATGTGAAAGTAAGCCAAGCAAAAATTTCTTCCTTAATGAAAGCCTAGTTAAAAGACAATCGGGTTCAATAGAACTTTGACAAAATAATAAAACGGAATATACCAACTCTATCAGTGGTGGATGCAACTTTCGTAAAGCAGATGACTGTTCCTTAAATGGTAATTGCCTGCACAAATCCGTCATTTACCAATGTGATGTGAAGTCTGATGACCAGAGCACTGCCACCAACCTTTACAATGATAGGAATTATTTCATATACCCTAACAAAAGATCTACCGCTTCCCTATCAGATTATATCTGAAGCAAAAAATGAGAGCAGTACTTTTCCTAAAACATGATCACGCTTGTTACATAGTCAATCGTTCCTGTAGATATCTCCTTGTTTGACAGAGAAGTATCACACCGCATTTTCAGATTCTTATAGGCTGCTGAACAGAAGGTCAGAAGCAATTTCTAAATGTAGACATGAGAACAAACTCCTACTTAAAGACTCCATAGGCCTGGGGAGAATTTCACGTCGGTGATTGACAGCAATGTACTCATCTTTGTAATTAATTGCTATTTTAGGTTTTGTAGGTTTAGTGTGCCTGGTGACAGCTCACATATAGGGTGTTGCATCAAACTGCCAGTAGCACAGAGAACGTAATTTTTTTTAGATCTACACATGATAATAGAAGTATTTTGACTTAGAGTTTCACGTAACTAGTGGAAACTTGGTTCACAAAGTCCTGAAAAACTGAACAAAGCCTTTGGCAAAATATTGCTTCAATGTGTCATTCATTTCGCACACCAGTCAACCTTATTGACAAAAACATGTGTATTTGATCTTTACAGGCAGAAACATTACATTGAATTTACAAGGAATTATAAACAAGTCTTAGGCAGCCTTACGTGGGACAAAAATCGATCATTTTTTTCAGCACTCATAGGAACATATCAAATTGAATCTTTATGCTTGCTCTCAAACAGAAATTATGATCGATTAGGTGCGGATTCAGGAGAACTTATGATTTCTGGTAAAGAGGGTAAAGGCAAATAGGTTGTGGCGAGTGTTGTGAGCCACTGCTTCCTGCTTTTCATATTTACGAGTCGGTAATAATAAACAGTCTACATGGAATACGTATTCTTACTTCGAACAAACTAGATGGCTTCGCAGCACTCCACCAATAATCTTACCCTTAGAAACTCACTTCTACTCAAATGGTTCCACACGCCATGTTCGACTGCATCGTCGTAGAAGCCCGCACAGTTATAGTTTCACATTAGTAATTTACATATCTATGCAAAACTGTTTGCTGGCATTGTTCAAAAACCTGTAGTACTATCACAAGGTGACAGCACCTTTTGATGTGCGGTGCCAGCGCATAGTAAACGCCTATTGCATTTTATTGAAACCTGCCAAAAAATAGCCGACCATATGAGAACCGAATACCCTGTAGAGCTGAAAACAACTTTAAAATACGTCTCATTAATTAAGGAACAAAGTCACAAAGTTCCTAGGCTGTCACATTTATTGGTTTTGAGGAATGTTAAAAAATCCGAAGGGGGATGGTCATATTAACCACCCCATCCTATGCCCTCCGGTGCAAATACCAAAGGGGGATGGTCATATTAACCACCCCATCCTATACCCTCCGGTGCAAATACCGAAGGGGGATGGTCATATTAACCACTCCATCCTATACCCTCCGGTGCAAATACCGAAGGGCGATCGATGGTCATATTAACCACCCCATCCTATACCCTCCGGTGCAAATACCGAAGGGGGATGGTCATTTTAACCACTCCATCCTATACCCTCCTGTACAAATAGGGTTAAAAAAAAATTCCACCAAAAAACTGTTCAATTTTCCAGAATTTTCGACCCGCATTTGGAAATTTGCCCACATCACGTGACCCCTTGACCCAAAATGTGTCAAATGTGAGTCAGAATGTGTCAGAATACATTCTATAACAGTAAGATTAAGCTAGGTTGGCGAGATGTTCCCAAAACATTTTTCGCTGCGATATATGGCAGGAGGAAGGGGGCAAAAAGCACTCCCCCGTTTCAGACAGGGGTTAAGACAACCTCTACAAACTCTGGAACCAGACCCTATCATTCCTCTATACTAAAGTTGCTTGCTCTTAACTGTGCTCTGCAACTATGCAAAAGGAAGAGGGTTTGGTCTCAGGCTACTCGTACTTGTCTTACTGTCCACATTTATCAATCATAGACCCAAATCAGAACCAATCGCATTATCGGAGGGAATTGCAATCGCTCGAGATGAACTTGTCTGCAATGCTGCGATGCTGCAGATGATATGCTAAGCGATGAAATTGAGAATTATTTGAGTGAGGCGAGATTTGTGTCTTGAACTTCCGTGTGGAACTAAGAGCTGTGAGTAAGGTCTGGAAACTGGATAACTGATCCACGCTAGGTTAAAATCCATCTCCAAGTGTATTAAATTATTTTGCATATTAACTTTTACTATCATGGTAAATTATCATGTGAAAATACTGCAGCAATGACAAGGATACATAAAATATCAACTAATGCAAAGTGTTGTAAGTGTCAACCAGATATCGTATGCTGCGAACTGCCGTGGATGGAGACATGAGCAGGCGCACACACAGACGTTCCCTTTTTTACCTAACCTATCCTACACTTTTATTCCGTTTAGGTCTATGACTTATCACAGAGATTCTGCCTTTCACAACACATTTCCTCTTTCGATCTCTTTTGATTGTATCGCACAAAGTATTTGTTCGTCCAGAATTGTATGTCTGTCCCAGTTCCGCTTAATAGAAAATTATTATTAGCTTGAAATTAGGGTTGAAAGGAGTTATTAGAGAGGCAGCGATAGGGTTGGAGCTGTATAAATAGATCTTGTAGACGATCGTGACATAAATCAGCTCCTGAATGACTGGGAGCAGTATAAATGGATCTTACTGCAGCTTTATCTTTATTCATGGACGATGATTCGATTGGAGACCAAGAGTGGGATGACTATTGCGAGTTAAGCGATTTCAACACGATTCTTCGAACTGTATGAAGATATGTTCGTTAGGGTAAGTGGGGGTGGGTGGGTATTCAGATTTAATGACAGAAGGAGACGTTAGGTACCAAAAGCAGGTATGGTATGTGAAATATCATAAACTTGAGTAAGCTATTTTATGTCACGCTTGATGTGTTTCTGCAAGTACCAGTACATCAGATTTGGAAAGTATCCTCTTTAAATTTAGTACAGAATTTGATACCTGAGCTGACTTCAATCATTAAATGAGGGTAAATCATTATAATAAATAAACGGTTTTCAAATATGTTCATACTCCTTTCATGCAGGAGACTGACCTTTATTCTCCTGGTCTCCACGATGGATGCATTCTAAGGATGGGCGTAGTTTCTCCATGATGATAAATCAAAATAATTTATGCATTTGCGAACATTCCTTTATGCGATTGAACAACCTTGGACTGACATAAGTTAGCCTGTTATAGACTTACAGGTCTAGCATAAATCCTATGCATATATTCTATTTCTCTAAGTGTATTGCAAACACTCAAAACCAATGGCCGAGAAGGCGAGGGCACAGCCAGTGATGTTTGGCACTTCAGAACTTTTTTTTGGTACTTTTTTCCTTATAAATTTTTTGTATGGTCATTAGTTAATAATGTGATAATGTTGGGGTTTTCAGACGACTGGTCCTATGTTTACCACTGGAAATCGCATATACTTACTGTCTGCCTTCTCATCTTGTCGACTTTCTTCTCGTCCTTGATCTTCTCTCGCATCCACGATCTTCTTTCTTGTCCAAAAGTGATAATAATCACCATTAGCATCAGGTTCCCAATGTTACAATATAAGAGCCCAAATTTTCACCCTCCTGACTATGGGAGAGCATCTTCAGGGTACTTGTTTCAGCATGCTGACTTCTCTTTATACTCAGAAATAAGGTTGAAGTCAAGTTTTTTTCCTCCAATCAGACTGCAGTAATAAACCAATCAGACTTTAGGACATGCTAAAACTCAAAATATTGCTTTCCAGATATTTGAAACTTCACTTCTTTCTTCTCTTTTAATCAATATTTCTGCTTTAGCTGTTGAGATAAAAACTGCTTCTTTGATGGTCCTTGATCTGAAATTATTATCCTTTGCTAACACCCAACGTTTACCCAATCTAAGTCGTGTTTTGTGGAATGTAAATGTTTTGATAATCCTGATAGTTTTTGCTCTGATTTCCTAATGTTATCTTCCCCAGGTTTAATTGATTTAAAATTCTTCGCTTTGGACACATGTTCTTTAAGCCTTGTAGATAACTTTCGTCCTGTTTGTCCAATGTATTTCATATCACACTCTTCCTCTTTGCACCCAACTTCATACACTACCCCTTCAGTTTGCATTATGTCATTATTTTGTCTCATTATCAACTTATTCTTGAAGGTTTCCCCTTGAGTAAATAAAACTTGCACTCTTTTGGTTTTCTTGGTACCCTCTTAATTTTCTCCGATAATTTACTCTTTCATAAGGTATGAACATTTTTGTGAGAGTCTCATCCTCAGAATTCACTGTTGTCTCTATATGTTGATCTTCTCATTTTTGCTCATGCCTTCCAATGTTCTTTTGATCTGTGTCTCTACAAAAGATATTGGTTAGCCATTTAGCAACATTTTCTGTCTATTGTATTCCTGTTCTTCTTCGAAATCTTGGGTTTTTGAACAAACATTTTTTGCCCTTCTTACTAAAGCTTGTATAGCAGAAGCCTTGACATGATTGCTTACATTTGATAAATAGTGGACATATTGTTCTGTGTGGGTTGGTTTCTTGTAGACTTGTAGTTTAAATGTTCACCTTCTCTTTCTATTAAACAATGTAAAAAGGGCAATTTCAAATTTGATGCTTCCTCTGGTGTGAATTTTACTTGTGGGTGGATATTATTTAGTTCCTCCAGCATTAGTTTGGATCATCATTCATTTTTTCCGTCCTGGGTTGAATTTGATATCTTTCACTCAGGTGAATGGAGTGATCGGAATACACTGACCACCGAATGCAGCTCTTAGTCAGTCTTCCAATATGTCCTTCCTCCACCGTTTTCTACGACACGGTTTTTATGAAACTTCAGTTACTGGAGGTCAGGTTATTTTCTCGTAATAATTGTTGTCTTACTGGATGTCAGTTGATAATCTTGTTGACACTTGGTTAAAATAGTACATGGTTAAAATTGTGCTATTACTTTATGAACGATGACGGTAAGAATAGCAAAGTAAGTATTACGTCCTATCAACCTTATTGCTTGTTTTAGATCTCAATAATGGTTACTCGACTGGTCATCACGTTGTTTTTTTTCTCTTCATCGATTGGACAACTTTCTGCTTACCGGATCATCGAAAGTTCTTGGGAGATTGGTTGTCCTGACAACAAAGGCATAGTGGAAATTAAAGCCCATGATTCAGGAAATAGTTGGGGACCGCCATCATACCGATGCAAAGAGTTTCCATTCAATGCTCAAGTTTCAAACTGCTATTGGACAACTACGTGAGTTCTCTCAATTCCCACTACTGTTGTATTTGCCCTCTCACGTCGAGGTCTAAAACTGTCGTATATTTGCATACGCTTGTTCTTTTTATTTCTTGGCAATAAATGTCTACACATGAGCTTTTCATCAAAGAATGTTTCGTTAAAGGCTTGAGTTTATTATGACAAAAGCAGGAACTTTAAACCAAAGCCTCTTTCCTTTTTCTTCAGCAAAACAATCCGCAAGTTGACGCCTCGAAAAATTAAAATTCTATCCTTGGAAAACATTTTAAAGCTACGTTCCATCGTAAAAGTATGAAATAAATCAAACCGATAGTTGGCCTGATCCTGGGAAACATGTCCGTCATCATATTGTTATGTCATGTATCACCGTCCGTGGAACTGAATTAAAATTCAACTTCTAGTCAATATGCAGAAGGTGGTAAGCCAACAACAATTAGAGGCATATACCTGACTGTTTATCATACAATAGCAGTAGAGAATAGAGGACCAAACAGACTGGATAAGGAGAAAGATCACTGAAGCAGCAGAAGAAGCAACAAAACAAAGTCACATAGAAATTGAGCGAGATGCGCCTTTAACATGTTTGGAAATAGTTTTATCCATTAGATGTGCATTTCTTCCTTCACTTTGTGCTGGAAAATCACTAGAATTGCATTTCTTCCTTCACTTTGTGCTGGAAATCTATAGGAATTTGATCCAAAGTATTGAAACAATCACGCTTGCAATTTTCTCTGCAGGCAAGGCTTTGAAGGCGTTGATACATGTGAGAGTCGCAATCTGTTTTCAAGTGTTCTTTAAACCGGATAGTCAAGTGCCAGAAGTTTCTCCGACTAAGCCAGTATTACGGGTCACACATTTTAGCTTGTAAACTGTCCCTGATATCACTCAGTTCACAGGGAAATGATCTAGGTGTAAAATAAGAAATTATTTTGAACGATATAAAAACTATTTTAGCAATAATTTGATGCCAATTTGTTTATCATGTCTTAATAATTTCTCTAAACTTTCAAAATTGGTCTTCATTTTTGTATCCTGATTTTGAAATCAAGTACTGCACAATCATTGGCAAGAAATCAAGTACTGCACAATCATTGGCAAGATATTCTGAAATCAAGTCCTGCACAATCATTGGCAAGATATTCTGAGACGAGCGTAAGATTTATCATTTCCCATCTCACAAGATAAAGACTGATGATATTATGTGTCGACAGAGCAATTCAATCTGAATCGCTGCTGTTTCCGTTTAACGGATTAGACATTTTGGACTTTGTGGCGCCCCACTTGGTGACTCACGATTTTACATATAATGGCTCTATACATATCGCTGACATGACCTGTCTAGGTCATGTAATTGCGCTAGCTTGAAGTTCACTAGGTTGGTGTACCTTTCAAATCAGATAAAATGTTGAAATTGACATTACTTCAGAATTGCGATCATGAGCAACAAATTGCAAAAAGCCTGATGATTACTGACCATGATTCCACACAATATTTTTGGAAATTGTACTACAAATTACATTAAGATGCTCACTTTAGAAATTTCTTTCCACAAGATTAACCCTGAGACGGCGGAATACGTAGATATACATTTTTTCACCGTGTTTACTTGGAACGCTTATAACTTGGGAACCGTTGCATCTAGACCCCCAAGACTTTATACCTTTTAAAGTACATTAAATGTGCTTTCTAATTGTCCAAGTCCAATGTCTCTAGCTTCTTTATTTTAGAATTTATCGCATTGGCATGATTGGAAAAACGGATGGATTTTTCAGGCCTGGAGAAATAATTAGCGCATGTTAAGGGTTAAAATGATATCCATTCAATGTCTTAGATGCGCTTCTGAAATCACAACTTGTGCAAAAACTATTTTGTCTGCTTCGGGTGGTCTGGGAAGCCTAGATAGATCTTTAGTTCAGCCACAAAGTAATTTCATTGTCAGGTTTTGATCATATATGTACTGGCAATTTCGGGAAACAAGTGATTGGTGGCATTCTTGCTTTAGGTTTTTAGGTCTTTCTCGAAAAAAAAATAATACGGTCTTTGATGTGATTTCCACCAGCATCATATAATACTAAGGTCAACTCTTAAACATAGGTATCACAAACGCCACATTTACAGATAATTGCTCATTAATGATATTTACTTCAATAAGGAGTAAGCACAGTAATTAAAAATTATTGACAAATTAAGCAATACCTAACAAAAGTTGAAAATTAGGAGTTAACTGAAATTGTTTCAGGCAAAACGCACAGGAGCGATCGAAGTGTGATGCTGACAAGTTTGTTGCAAGAATCAAGAAGGACTATCACTCGGCAGGGATGAATCACGAGGCTCTGTTCATGTCTTTTTACTGCTGTGATTTGAATCTGGGAAATGTTGGCGATTGGGATGGACGTTGCACGCTTACCAAACAAACTGTTCAGTTTGGTACGTACGCTCCTTTTCTGGACGAGAGGCCTGAGTACTACCTGTGGTCCATCATATACACAAATACTCTACGACCAAACAAGAACGCAGAGGTAGGTTATTGCACGTTCATTCTAGAAAAAAAACATACATATAGTTCAAGTGAATAGGGTACCAGATGATACTTTTACGTTTTACCTTATTGAACACTGTACATATGTATTTCTGCTCAATATGCTTCACTTAATATGGCGCTTGTGAGCTATATTGCAATTACACAAAGCTGTATGAGCTGAGTCATTTATATTGTCTACATTTCTAAAAATCTATAGTCCACACGTTCTACTTAAACCTTCTTGCAACTCCTTTACATTACCTGTGGCCTTTGCTCAATAGAAATAAGGCAAATTATTTTCACTCCTTTGTTGATGTGCATCTGAACTAACGCGATATTGCTTGATCTATCTATGCCTGTGCTTGATTGCGTCCTATATTGACGCTAATATTGGTAAACGTTTTTGTAGACGTTTCAGGTACAAACAATTTGAAAAAGCAGAACTTTCAGCGTGCTTGTTGTTTGGAACTAAAATTGCTACATGTTCTATGTTTCAGTAATATATTTAAGGCGACATGTGGTCGAACAAATGTGAGCACTGAATATTGGAATTGAGCAGATCATTTGTTTCTATTTAGGTGGTTCTTTTCAAGATTGACACGTGTAACTTTGAATGGGAACATACAACTGATCAGGGTTCTTTTGTTTCTATTTAGGC
>JAOBRC010348683.1:0-12870 GCA_027575255.1 Scolionema suvaense
GCTACCATCTTGATTTTTGATGATGTCATATGGGTACGTTGCTAAGCATCACTATTTCCTTAGTTACCCAATTGCTAGGTTTATTTTTTCAAATGGATCTGCTACATATCATCACCTTTTGTTAGAAAATGGAAGAGTGAGTCCTTCACTGCAATTTAGTCCTGAAATTTTGATTATGAAGTTTGGATAATTTGAGTTGTACCCACATGACATCATGCATAACTAGTGGCAAGATGATAGCTACTCAACTTTGGAACTCAATATCTCCAGATCTATAGCACGTTTTGTCATGAAATAAAAACTGTACGTCATATTTGAATGAGCTCTACCATCTACTAAAATTTCATTTTTGACTTTAGTTCCCCTTTAATAGGGAATCTCCGCATCAGATCCAAGAAAAGGTGCCATAAGATTTGCACCACAAATTACAAAAACGTAATGAAGTATTCTTGAAATATTATGGAAAACCCCTTAAACAGCCATTATTGATATAAATTGTCACTCACATGCTGAAGAACATATTCTCAAGATATAAAGCATGAGTCCTAGCAAATGCTTTGTAGCCACTAAGATCCACACCAAATATGAAAAGATAAACCATTGCTAACAAATCTGGAAAAAACCCCTCTAAAAACAGCCATTTTCTGATGCAAAATACCACCAGCAAGCCAAACAAGATTGTCAGCAGACATGGCAGAAGGTTCATAATATGCATACAGTTGTCTCAAATATTCACACCAAAAATAACAATAAGCAGATTAACCGTTCACGACACACAAAGAAAAAAACCCTAAAAAGTGCCATTTTTGGACATAAAATGCCACCTGCAAGCCAAACCAGACGGTCAGGAGATATGGCATAAGGTTCAAAACATGCATAGAGTTGCTCCATATATTCAAGCCAAAAATGACAATAATCAGTGCCATTTTTGGACATAAATTGCCACCTGCAAGCCAAACGACAATGCCCCAAGACATGGCAAATGGTTCATTACATGCGTACAGTTGCCTCAAATATTCACACCAAAAATAACAAGAAACAGATTAACCATTCATGACACACATGGAAAAATCCTTAAAAATCACCATACTTGGATGTAAATTGTCACCCGCAAGCCAAACGAGATTGTCAGGAGACATGACATACGGTTCAAACATGCGCAGAAATGTCCAAATATTCACACCAAAAATGACAAGAATCGGATGAACAGTTCTTGACATATATATTTGGAAAAAACTGAAAAATGCCTTTTTTGGACGTGTATAAATTGCCACCTGCAAGCCGAACAAGAGTTTTCCCAGATGTGACACGAGGTCCACAACATAACTACTATTGCTCAGAAGTTTCACACCAAAAACCACATAAAAGTAATGAATAAATTTTGAAATATTTTTGAAAAACCCCCCAAAAATGGCCATTTTTGGGCATAAATTGCCACCTGCAAGAAAAATAAAAATTTTTTTCAATATTCTGGCTCCATCACTTTTCATCAATTACGGATTGTCACCTTCACACCAGATTTCAGATAAATTCATAGGGCAGTTATCCGCGAAAATGCGTTGGTGATGGACGAACGAAAGGACGGACGGACCGAAGGACGGACAGGCATCATTTTATGGGACTCTTCCATTAAAGCGGGAGTCCAACAAATGAAGTATTTTCAAATAATTTGACAAAAAATCCCGTCAAAAATGAACATTTCTGACCGCCAATCACCACCCGCAAGCCAAACGATAGCTTTCTCAGATACGGCACATGGTCCATAACATAATTACAGCACTATTGCTCTGAAATTTCACACCACAAATTATAAAAGGTAATGAATGGATCTTAAACTTTTGGATTCAAAATAACCGTAAAATTGGTCATTTGGGGCAAAAATTGCCAATCCAAACAAGAGCATTTTTTTTGAAAATCCGGCTCCATCAATTTGTTTTGCTTATCTATTTTAATCTTGAGCCAAATTTCAGACTAAAACTGTTTATGACATCTTGCAACAAAGACAATCCATGTGAACGTGTTCCAACATCTTGCTTACAACACGCTGCAAGGAACAAAATTTTCCGTTCTTTATCCCTTACCTTGAGGGGCAGCATTTCTAACCAATTCTTCTGACAGACGCATTGTCTATAGATTATGATACAAACAGTTGTCGTGTGCATGGTGTTCAGACTCATTTTTCTCTTGCTTTCTCCTATTGATTCACACAACAAGCAACAGTACAATAGTTGATCACACAGTTGAGTATGTAGGTGGCATGACAGATGTAGTGGGACAATGACATGGAGCTGAATTGGAATATTGTTGATTGTCTTTGCAAGGTCAATACACGAAATGACGCACAGGCAATAAGGATCAGAGTTATCAGACTAGTGGTCATATGAAAGTTTTCGTTCTTCCTGAGCGAAGTATCACCTGGAAAGTTATGTCAATTCAAATCTTCAGGGAATATAGTTGGTCATGCAAAAGGCTTGCAAAAGCTGCTTCACGTCACTTTTACTTGCTGGCTACAGTAGCCTACTAAGGGCTCTGGCAAAAAAAGAATACCTCCACCATTTTACCACGATGAGTACACAATAAAAGTAAAACTGCCATACCTGAACTTATCCTTGCAAATTCTACATCTTCTAATATGTTATGCAACTGTGCTTTGGGTACAGAAGAAAGCAATTCAGATAAAGAGTCCTGTTCTGGTCTGATAAACGTTTCCTTTTCACGATGATAAACGCCTTCAAATGTATTCAGGAATTCATGATGATTTCTTCTACAATGCTTCTCGGAATTATGGACGAGTTTATCCATTTTTCTTTGAAGTAAGTAGTTTTTTGAGTATGCACCCAGAAAGTTTGTATCGAAGAAAGACTTCTTGGTGAGAGCTGGATCAGCAACGGTATTTTTATGAGATTCCAATTCAACCAAACTTGTTGCCTTCTGTGACTGTTCTGACAGTTCAATCACAGGCTCACTATGACTAACATTTTCAGCACTCACACCAGTCCAGAGAGACGTTGAAGAATGAGACTTCACAGAAGTACTGCGCTCCATCTTTTTCAGTTTTCCTATGGAATGTTTGTCTCTGGGAGGAATGACCTTGAGAGAGCCCAGTTTCGAATGCGGTCTTCCAGATCCTAACTTAGAGTAGTCTTTGTGTACAGCACTCGATGTTGATTTCTTTGACCCTAAAAAAGATTTCTTATTTTAGGTTCTCTATGATAAGAACTCACAGGTAACCACCCCAGATAATCATCAGGAAATTCTTAACTTTCTAACTTTCATAATTTGAACCTACCCTGCATGACAACAGCGAAATTAGATTAAATGCCTACATAGTTTCAGAAAGAAATTCCTTTCAAGACAGAATCCTGTAGCTTTAAACTGGGCGTTGACGCTGGGAATTCAAATTAATTATAGAAGTTCAATATCAATGACACAGTGTCAACTCACAGAAGCCCCTATTAACAAGGTATTGACATGCGGGTCACCATGTTCAAGTGTTGACAATAAATACATTCCATAACAGTGCGCCGAGTTTGAGACCCATGTGCCGAAATTATCGTCCTGACCTGTACAAGGTGCGTTAGACTCCTAATACCTCGGCATGATCATTCACTGGAACAACTGTAGGAAGTTGTGACCAAATCTAAAACAGTTGCAATTTTAACGGTTCCTTAACCCTATTCCTACTGGCGGTGGTGGATTCCGCCCCCCCCTGCCACGTTTTTTACCGCTGCTGCTCCACCGCTGAACCAAATGCTATGAAACTTGGTGAGTTTTCATACAATTTATCTAGCAATATTTTGGTCGAAAAATATTTCCCTAATATACCACCTGTCGCCTACAACAGGTATTTTGTTTCGGGCAATTGGAGGCCAATTTGATGTGTGACGTCATCAAAAAATTATTTTTGCCCCAATAAACTATGTTTAACTGGTGTAAACAGTAAGGCAAGACCTTTTCATAGCCTTTTCGATGCTTTGGATGGAGTTGGGGTCAATTTCCACAGCTGGTGATGCTCTACTCTGATGACGTAACCCTGAAAACAATAGATTTTGATGGGTGACCTTAACAAATGATGACGCCATTATTCCCACCTGCAATTTTTGGGACCAAACTTTATGTCATTGTGTTCCTCACATATTGGCCTACTTACATATCAAGTTTCATGCTTATAGCTTATTGGAAACAAAAGTTATCGAGGCCACCCCCAGTTCTGAGCAGCCCAAAAAAGCCCAATAGGGATATACGGTACCAAGAATGCTTCTGTTGCAATTTCTTCTAGGTTCGCTCAAAATTCTACTGGACTAATAGGGTTAATTTTAAACGAATCATAACCTGTCAGTAAACGCATTTAAGTCAGCATGTATAACATAAACCCAGTCCGTTCAAAACATATAATCAGTCCGTTCAAAATATATACGCGGTCCGTTTAAAGTATAAATGCAGCCGGTTTAAATTATAAACACAGGCCACGTAAAATACAAACACGGTCTGGATGAAATCACAGCCGTGGTTTGCATAGTGGTGCACAAATCCTAGTGCTTCAATGAGCCATCTGCGAGGTAGTTGTGTACGTCAGGAATCACTTGCAAACAGTTTGAATCAAATACATCAAATCTTTGGTCAAATTCGCCTTTCAATACGATTTTGGTTGAATATTTAATTCAAGTGAAGAAAACACAAAACATCAGATGTAATGAATGACATAACATCAGTTTGTAGCAATACTAAGAGGGAGTACAGTACATCAAAGAGCAAGTCTCTGAAGGTGAATTTCTTCTTGGTGAATATTGCGGCAAGGTGAAGCTTTACGCCGCAGCAAAAAGATGGGCTTCAAAAATATTGCCTGCCCGAGTTGATTAAATTTTCCACCACCATGGATGCTTGCTGCTCACATTTACTACTACTAAGCATGCGCCAAGGTGAAAAAATTCACTTTATAACATATTTCACAGTTACTTTCCCCCAAAAGGGACTTCACCTATATTCTGCCATAAAAACCCCTTTGATGACAGAGCAGTAAGCATAATGAACAAACTTGTAACAACTATTTACCAAAATACGCAAGATCGATTTACAGGATCGAGTAAGGGAGGCTCAAGCATGAAAATCAGATGAAAATTTATAAAAGCAAATGTGAAACAAGCTAATGGCCACTACAAGCTTTGAATCATTAGAGTGGAATAGACATGCGGCTATCCCAGCATGAATGACTTTGTCTGGAGCTGGAGGCAGAAGCTAGAATTCTGAGTCAAGGAGAAAAGAGGAGGATGATAAGCGCCACACAATTACATACTACTCAAGAACATGGGTACTGCTCTTTTACCAGCACTGCCAGATTGAAGTGTGATAACTATAAAATAACAGTAAAGTTTCTACCTTTCGACATTAACCAGATTGGTATTCAAACATAACATGCGATGATAACTCTACCTAAAATGATCTACCTAAAAGTACTACCCAAGTTATGCCTACGTGCATGACAAAAACTTGTACACACGTAATTGTTATGGGGAGATATAACATGCTAGCTTCACTCCTTATCAAATGTCTTTCTAACCGTCTTGACTGCCCATCATTACTATACGATGGAGTAAATGCTGATTGACAGGCAGGGCAGACAGGTTCCATTACGAATCTTCTATGACAGCTGGATTCCAACAAGTGGCTTTCTACTTACCTTAATGGAAGAAATTTTGCAGAAGAAATTTTTGCGACTACATATTTTTGTGAATTGGGGCCCAATTCGCGAAAATTTCTTCCGCAAAACTCATATAACATTTGATTTGTGAAAATTTCTTCTGCGAAATTAACCCCAGAGAAATTCTTGGAAAAGTCCTTCGCGAAATTCGATTATTGTTGGTCAAGTTCTTGACAAAGATTATCTTTTGGTACTTCTTTTGATGGTTTCCCAATGATTAGAGAGGGAAAGTACAAGTGGGCTTTGAAAAACTGATAATTAACTATTCTTTCTTTGATTCTGTGTGCAAAAATTTTTTCTCCGAAACTCGTATAACGCGTTTGATGCGCGAAAATTTCTTCCCCGAAAAATGCACTTTTCAAGAGATCAATTCGCAAAAAATTCTTTTGCAAAAATTTCTTCCCATAAGGTCATAGTACAGCAATAAGAGGAAAACAGCATTCAGAATGAAGATAAGTACTTACGAGAAGTGTTTTTGACAACTGGAATAGGCTCCTGGAAAACCTTTTCTGCTTTCTTCAGTAAATCTTCCACAGCTTGCAGGTCAACCTTGATCGCATCTATGCACAGTTCATAAAATAGACCAAAGGACCTAACACTACCAATAAGCAAATATTAAATAAATACAACTACTAAGTGAACAGCTGCTGTATGCTCGGTGCATAATAACCAGATTCACACAAATAAAGAATATGCACATTTTTGACAAAGAAAAATAGTGGCTTTCAAACATTTTAATAATTCTGCTTTTGACTAGAAAAAGAATGTGAAGATGTCAGTTTGATGAACAGTAAATCAAACCAACATGAAAAATCTATCAGTTTGCACCGAGGAGTAAGTTAAAAGTGTATACAACTGAAATTGACTTAATAAAATAGGTATATGTGTATCACACACCGATTAGATAGATACCAAGCGTCAATCGCAAAGATGTAAAACAAGCAGTCCCATTTTATCACAGATAAAACTGGGACTGATCATGATGAAGACAAAAGAAAGTTTCACAGTTAAGCAACAAACCCAAATCGAAGGTTCAGTACATAGAAATCAAACCATAACCAATGAACAAATGTGTATTATTTTTTTGAATTGAAGTCTGTAGCATGCAGCTAAAAGGAAGCATCTGGACAGTATAAGAGTCAGTAGCTGTATCCCATAAACCCCTGTGCTATTTGAAATACTGCTATCCTTTGGTATAGCGAAAAAGGCCACCAGCAATATGGAAAGCAATCAAGATACAACAAATCTTATATTAGTGGAGAATGACATGTAACAGCTAAACACTGAAATCAGAGGCTGATGTGGAGGCCTATTGAAATGCTGAAGTCGGTTGCTGCTCTTCTCTCCACACAAGCTGCCAAGAAATTACAGAATCCCTACCTGACTCATCGTTAGGGATTTCGCGCTAACCAGCCGGAGCGAGGCTTGAACCTGGAACCTATGGGTTACAAGTCAGCTGTGTAACCAACTGTGCTAACAAGAGTCCTAAAGATTCAGGTGGATATTGATTGGTTATTTCTCACAGCTGTGAGTTTCTCTTTGGTAACCCTTGTTGAATGGTGTCCTCCATACATGTCGAATCTCCTTGTCCATTCGGTTCCGTAGATTCATACCAGAAGTCAAAATCGTTGAAATCGGATGCTGATGTGGAGGCCTGTCAAATTGCTGAAGTCGGTTGCTGCTCTTCTCCCCACGCAAAGCTGCTGAGAAATTACTGAATCCCTTCCCGTCTCACACTGCTAAACACTGATTTATCAACAACGTGCACATTCGTACTCAAGGCTGGTGCCAAATCTCGATGCTGAAGCACAATTTTTCTATTTTGCACATAAAATGAACTAGACATCAGAGAGTGTGGCAAGGATTCCAAGAATCTGCATGTGCAGGTTAATTGATGGATATTCGTGAAAATGCAGAAAAAACCTCGTCAGAATCTTAGTCCAAAACAAAGGTGTTTAGTCGATATGAACGAGTACTTTAGATTGTTGCAGGAAAAGCTCCACTGGGATTTTTATCTGAATCTGCCTGAGTTCAGATACGTTACTTTTTTGGGCTTTGTGGCATTTGAATAAAACGAAAATCGCACTCTACATCAACACTTGAGGTACGTGATATAAAAAGTCTGGCCAAATAGGTTGCAACCAAATAAGAATTTGTAACTTAAGTTGATTCGTGTTGGCAGACTGACCAATAAGTGCCTGGGTTTGGCAGGGTTTTTGTTGGTTTTGGTTGGCTCTGCTCGATTTGGGTGGGTTCAGCTGGACATGAACGATTAGACTAGACTGCTGACCTGAGCCATTTTTATTTTTTTTACTAGACTGCCGACAAGGAATGATAGACCCTGCTCCTTAAAATAATGCTCACCACAACCTATCTCAAAAGTCGAGCCTAATTTTCTCGAAAATGCTATAAAATTAAGCTGTATCTTATAGCAAAAGAGTGCTCTTCAGAGAATTTTAGAAAAGATGGAATTCCCATACTCAGACACTTTTTCTCTTCAAAATACAGCCCGCTCACATATCACTTCTCAATGGAATTCTTGCGAATACGTCTCAACATGGATCAACATGGATGTATCATGCAAAATTGTGACAAGAAGTCACACTGAACAAAGTACACAAGCATGTACAGCTCACACAGGATCTATAAGTCCTCATTTTTAACTCTCAAATACATACTCAGTTCCTGGCAGTTCCTGTGGCATAGACAATGCATAGTCTCTTGCCTGGTATTACAATTCGACATTCGATGTTTGTAATTTGTTGGTTCAAACAAGAGATATGCTACATACAAAATGTCTGTTTGCTGATTTCCTATGTAAGCTTTACTAATTTCCATTAACATAATCTTTATGCCTAAATGATCTAAGAGATTGTCATTTGAAGAAGGCCAAAATTGCAAATGAAGACTATACTAGCATCATTTTCTTTCCAATCGACACAGCTGGTAACAAGTAACACACCCCAGTGATATAAGAAAATGGGAAAGCGACTAGAAAACACTGTCACTCAGTAACCAGGAGCTTACACTAAGCAATACACTAAGACTTGCTATTGCTGCTCAGATACATCATCATCATCATCATCAGCGTGCAGCTAAAAACAGATGAAACCAACGCAAATTGGAAAGCCTTATCAGACAATGATACTACACCTAGATGATTGAACAGCACAACTTTCCGCGCGGAATATTTAGTCCATGCAATGAATTTCGCTTGAACCAAAACTTCATCGAATGAAGGGGTAACAAAACACCTGCGTGTAATGAGTAATACAACGGGAAGTATGAGGTGAAACTGGGAGTACCACACTCCAAAGAAGCTCAGTGTGACACTGACTTCTTCCTTATTGACAGGAGGAAGCTCCACTGATGGAATGGCGGGAATACCCACTTGATTAGCGCATAAAGACCAGAAAACGCGAGAATAGAAGACTACGGAAATCGATAACTGGGGCTGCCTGCAGCAATAAACGCGAGAACCATGAAAATGATCAAAAAAATTTGGAGACTAGTGCCGGGAGCAAACCTCCTGTGCACCAGGACTTGTGACCTAGCTTTCAACAATATTTTAAGGCGCCAACACTCAGCATCACACAGGAGGAGTAACCAGCACCATGCAGTCAATTAAAATTCCACAATTCCAAATCACGTATGAAGGACCACAAGTAGACAGAACTAACAAGAAATTACACAACTAATACAACACCAGTGGTGTAACTTAGCGCCAGCCCGATAGCCCGGGGCTAGTAAATTTGGAGGGGTGCTAGTGAAATTTCTTTATTGCCAGCCTGAACGGGCTACTGAAAAAATATTGAGAGACCATGTGCCTTTAAGGCATGTAAAGCAGAAAACAAATCACAAGACATGAATTCCACATTTCTTTCAGTGTATATAAAATCGTTGCAACGTTTGTTGTGGGAACAGCTTCAAGCCACTTCTATGTGCATGGACTATCTTACTTTGCCTCACTAAGTGACTATAACTTCACACAGACTAAGTAAATTTCTTTCGCTAAATCCAGAAAACATTCAGGATCAAATTGAGAGTAAGTTTGAACTCCGTTATGCAAGCATTTCACTCTATTTTTATAAATCGTCCAGACCTCTAACTATACTGTTCTGCTTTTTGCACCTTTTGTACCTTCCTTTTCTTTCAGTGTCTATCGACCTGTCGGTGTTTTATTCTGAAAATATGCTACTTCTGAGCAGCACAATTTCTAGACGCTTGCAGCTGCTGGCAACGCTCAAAGCAGTGCCTTTGAAGTGTCTGTTATATTTGTGACGATGATTTTCTGACTGAAGGCATTCCAGTTGGGCACAGGCTATATTGCAAGTAACGTACTACCTCGAAACTGGATAGGCACCTGGTGGGCTAGCGAAAAAAGTCTCGGGCTAGTGAAAATATAGGACTGCTAGCCAGAATGGGCTAGTATCAACAAACCTTAAGTTACACCACTGAACACACTGTGAATACATTTAAAAAAATTCTCGACCACGCACTCTCACACACACCATGCTCCACCGCTCGCCCCATGCACTCACATTGCGTGCTCACATCACATACTCACATTGCACACTCACACTCGGCCATACCATCCATTTACACTCGCTCCACACACTACAATTACACACTTCAAATCCCCTACCCCTGACCCTCTAAGAAACATAGTGACTCAGGTGCACACAGAGCACTGCACAGACAGAGGAAACTTAGTCTGCACGGATGAAAAAGAACAAGCACGAAGATCCGTTGTCAATGTCGGATGGCTTTGCCTGGGATACGGATGCGTCGTTGCACATAAGCTAGCTATTATTTGATTCGCAGAACACGTAAGCCCAATAATGTCTGCTACTGCAAGCAGGACCAGATTGGTTAATGGTAGCAACAAGGCGGTAACCCACGTCAAAAGACACATCATCATCAGGTGAGATCGGCAGATTAATCACGCTTTGGACGCTGCTGCTTACCATTCTGTTGTCCTTGATCAATCGACCGCTGCTTTGGACAGATCTATTCACTTGAACAATTAAGATTGACCCAGATCGAACAATAGTAGTACAGGGAGTGCTACCGCCACACAGATGACAATAACTTTCTAGCGGAAGCGGAATTACATTCGAACAGAATTGACCACTTGCTTGGAATGCACATGCTCAGTCATTTTCGCACTCCATGGAAACCTGCCTTTAATTTTCTTTGGTTTACCACTTAAATACTTGTGGGATATGCAGTGGTATATTGTTCATTTGCTTATCTGATTGATTTGCAGCAGAGTATCTGTATAGCTGTTGAAGTATACCTTATGCGTATATGTGCTATGGTAGGATCCTTCTTTCCTAAAGAAATCAGAAATTTCACTTCCCAAAGAAATTGCAGGAACTGGTCCAAAGTCAACAGTCCCCTCCAATTATGCCTTCCTGCTCAAAACTACCAAAAACTGGTATTTCAACTATTCTCCATAACGAGAGGAAATGCAGCTTTGGCAGACGGTACCTACATGAAATCACTGTACAGCATTGCATCATATTCGAGATGAAAATCACACAGGAATAAGAAACAAATCATGCAGTCAATTTACCAGAGGTCTGATCCTGACGCCTTTTGTCCTCGTGTTCTTGCAATCGGATTTCATTTTGAATGCTAAAAAGTCAAGAATAGATCAGCAGGAGTAAAATACTTAATAACATATAGGTTACATAAGCTTTAGGAGAGTATCCTTAGCAAGATAGCAATTAGCATCATTCATATAAAGTTTTTTCAAGCCAGTCCGAAGCCACTGCCAACAAACTCACAGGGAGCTGACTACAGTTGACATTGAAATGGTATTTTTGTTCGCATCACAGCACTCTTTCACCTAATCAAGATAAAAAAGTTGGAGAAATTGCAACACTAGCTTTTAATGGCTTATGGTAATCTGCGGAATAGAACAGAATGAGAATTCACGGAATCAAACTTATGGTAATTCAAGGATTGATGCGCAATCCCTGGAATCATCATAAAATCAGCCATAAGTAGATGAAAAAGGTTCTGGACTATTCTCCGATTCAACAAATTACCCTAAGGTAATTAATCTTTGCAGAGTTAATTTTTGCGGAACTATTTTTTGCGACCGAGGGAGCCAATATGAAATATTTTGCGGAACTAATTTTTGCGAATCACATGCATTTATGGATTTTGCGGAATTGATTTTTGGGAATTGGGTAGTTAGGACAGGTGTTAGTGAACATATAAGGCCTGAAAGAGTGTTCATATTTGCCTGTCTTTTTTCGTTTTTCTGAATTTTGATGGCTTTTCGGGAACTAATTTTTGCGAATGGCAGATTTGAAACATTTTGTAGAACTAATTTTTGCGAGAAGTACACAAATTCGCAAAAATTAGTTCCGCAAAAATTAATTCCACAAAAATTAATTACCTTAGGGTACTTGTTGAACAATCAAGAAACCAACAACCTCCCATATTTGTTGAACATGACCCCCATGCTAAAACAGTGTTAATCTACCCAACTAGTTGACATGGTGAATGCTACCAGCAGTGGGGAAATCTGGTATAAGCAACAATACTGCTACCAGGGAGTTTAATTCAGGTACAGATGTTTTAATACATCTCTGCTTAATGCATTTCCTTGCTACTTGGACAATATCAATTATCTTTTGCTCCATTCTGGGAATTTGTACTCCATTCCGTAGATTACCATTCCGTGAATTCTCATTCCATTCTGTTCTGTTCTGTTCCGTGGATTACCATAAGCCCTTTTAATGCATTCATTTGTTTTCTACAGCATTGACAAAATACAGACAAAGCATCCTTCTCACTGGATTAAATTGCCAATGCAATAGTCAAAATTTGAAGGATCAGTTGAAATAAAGTAAATTTGTTCAGCATGAATGCAAGCATGCGCCAAACTTTGAGACAGGTATTTGAGTGCTATCATAGATTGATGCATAGATGACACCTGCGCATGCTCTAATGGATGTCAAAGTTCTTGTTTTAACTGAAATAATAAATTGACACTGATAAACAGTTAATATTATCCTCAGCATCAGAACACCATTCTTCCTCATCACAAACCTCTTTCTTCATTATCAATAGTCTACAATCAGATCCAATGGAAAATAAATCATACCTGTTGCGTACTTTTGCAGCCGAATGACCCAAATCACAACATATTTTGT
>JAOBRC010348794.1:0-12870 GCA_027575255.1 Scolionema suvaense
GGTAACACTTGCTGCAAGCTTGCTAGTGGTCAATATGGATGTTGTCCTCTTCCTAAAGCTGTTTGTTGTTCAGATGGTGTTCACTGCTGTCCGAATGGATACACATGTGATACTGGTGAGTTTTTCCTTGAACCTTGACGGAACAGTTAAGATGTTGGCTTTCTGTTGGCAAGACAGTACCAAAGTGGACATAAATTTTGGCGGACAGAATTTTAGGCAACAAGATCCTTGGTCAGATGAAGTTTACAGCTGACTTAATTTTTGGCGAAGTGTAGAAATTCACAGAACTTTTCCTTAAATTTTGTCTGATCGTTTTGGTATTCTACCTGAAGATCCCTCATATGAATATACAATAATTATTTTTCGATGGTAGTTTCTTTGTTTCATTGTTTTTGTATTTCATCTCTATAGATTTGGGAAAGAACCTTTCAAATTTAATGTTTGGGCAGGTGTTTAATTTTGGCAAGTTTGATTTGCTAAATTTCACCAATTTTGAAATAGTTTTAAGTCTGCTGAAAAATATGCCTGGTGAGGTAGTCCTTAAGGACTTGGTTACTGCTCCGCCTCAAAAGTCTATATATCCTGAGAAAAGTTGAGAGTGCAGTTTTTCACAAATAGCTAAACCTGCGAAATCTGAAAAGTTGTCTTTATTCTACTATTGTTAATTATAGAGTATCAAAATTCCTATTGCATCTTTGCTGTGAAATTTTTGTCTTTAAATTTTTCTTAAGTGGTGTTTCAAAATTGTGCAGTAGTGATGTTCATAGCTGGCTTAACATCCGCAGAGTTATTTTTGTTTCATTTTTACTTGTAGGTGGATTTGCGTAGTTTTCATTGCAGCAACAATTCACTCAAGCACTGTGTTGTAACCTGTTGTTTCTTGAAAATGTTTTGCCAAAGTTGCAAATGTGACTCCTGAAGCACGTTTGAGATCTCCTGTATTTTTTACCCTTCAAAGGTTGAGCTTTGTGGACGTTATATAGGCAGGGAGTGGGCCTGATCAGTTCATTATGCATCATTTGCTTTTGACAATGATATTCATTATGCATAGTTAGTTATGTAATTCTCATTAATTGTGCATAATTAGGTTTCTACCCCAAATTTTTCAAAATCGGAAGTTAGGCCGCCCGACTCGTAAGATTGTGTAAAAATCGTTGTCTATCACCAATCCTAGCAACCAATGCCTGTTCATTGATATTATTTTGTTTATCTGAAAATGCCTAATTTTTCTGATATTGGCACCTGCCAAACGTTATGACATCATATCTAAAAATAGTGCCACATTTCAAAGTTTTTGGTATTTCTGAAGTCCGTAGTAAATTTTAGGAAAAAGTGACCAAATTTCAGGGTCATAGCGTACCTACTTCCTGAAATACTAAATATCATTCATAGGCGAGGGCACTACCCCCCTCCCTCCTCAATCTTTCTGGGTTGAGGTACTCTAGAATTGATTATTTTGAGCGAGGTTTTGTTATGGTGGTGGACACTGGTGTTGGGAAGCTTTGGATTGAAGGGAATGGCTACTTCCTCTTTTTGCATTTTGTGGAGGTTTTACTGATATTTAGATCTTGTCTTTCCTGTATATGTTGTTTACTCATCCATCAATCATTTAGCTTTCTTGATATGTTTGTGCCTCAGCATTCCTGACCAGGAGCATGATGCACTTTTTAGGCACTTTTAGTCTGATTAACAATGTGGGGTTTTAGTCTCATTTTGTAATGTAATATTGCCCGTGTATTAACACCTGCCACATGTTCTACCAGTCCTTGCTTTGGTGAGAATAATTTTGCTAGGTCAAATCAATCAGACAGTTGGGGGATGAACGACATTAAATTTAATGAAATCCAATCTTCCGCAAACAAGACAGTCACCGAGACACTTGCTTGGTAGTTAGGTGTTTAACTCATTGATATTGTCAGTGGCTAAAGTGAAGGAAGAAGAAAGTGGAAGGGTGTAAACTCAGAAAATGTCACGTTGAAGAAGCAGTGAGGGCCCAAACCAGTTAAGTTGTCAGACCTGCATACATAATGTGGCTGTCATAGATGAAGTGGGTAGGTTAAGTAGTAGGTTGGCGTCTTGTTGAGGCCAATTGTCTGCAGAATGTTGCTCTTATTTTCGTCTTCCTGACCTTGAAAATACTGCATCATTTTTCAGATCCGCTCTTAGAAGAAGCATGTTTTCAGCAAATTTCTGTTTTATAAATATGGTATCCTTAATCATTTGTACAAATTTCCCGTTAGCAGAAGTAGTGACCTAGCTATGTGAGGTGTTGTGCTCCCATCGGTACACTAAAGTATTCAGATAGGATCAAAGTGGTTTTGTGTCTTTATAGAGCGGTGGCGTTTCCAGCAACTGCTTTGTAGAACAGCTGTAATCATTTTTAAAAATGATTTTTTGGGTGGTAATAGAGCCTTCAAAAACATGACTGTAGCTTTTTGGTTCATGAAAAAAGCTGCTGTAGTTCCAGAGATAGCTGCCTTCAAAGTTATGGAAAATTTTGGCTTGCTACCATTTTGCTTCTCAACAGTGGTTGTTCATGACACATGGTCAGACCGGGTGGAATTATCTCGTCTTACTTGTTAAATTGCTACTCGTTGAACAGATGTGTGAGTCTAAACTTTGCTTAATCTCAAAGAGGGATGTAACATGTTGCTCATAGCGTTTAAACATACCCTTCTAATGTCCAGTTACTAAGGAACACCATATGTCTTAGAAACGGTCTTCTATGACCTCACTGATGAGCAAAAGCGAGAATCAGAGGAGCAGTGAAAAATATCAAACTTTAAAGTGACATTGCAGAATAACCACTGAAGCTTTTTGGCTCAAATAAAAACCACTGTTCATTTTGTTCCAAGATCTATCACCAAGTGGAATATGGTTTTGGAGCAGTTTATTGCTTTAAATAGTGTATGGTGACTGTTTCGAAAAAAAAAACTCTCATCCTCGTTGTTGGCAGCTTTGCGGCTCTTTCAAACCAATTGTGTGTCATTCTCAGACGAATTAAGTGAATAATCCTATCTGCAAAATGCAGTCAAGTCAAATTTGCTCATTTTGAAACTTAAATCTGCATCTTGTCAACAGATAACTTACTTGTTGATATCATCAATGCAAAAGCTGAAAATGTGATGCCTCAATTAAAACATTAAACTTCAAACTCTTACTTGTCTGGTGCAGTCCACATCTCCTTTACCATATATTTCCTACTTGTTACCGATTTTAAGAAATTTGCCTCTTTTTAGATATGTTAGTGTAAAATAATTACACCCCACTTAGTTCTAGAGAAGGGAATGTGAGATAGTACCTTAAAACATCTATAAAAAGGGGTATGAAATACGTCTTTTCTGCTTGTTGTGCTTTCTTTCACTCAGTGCTTGAAATTCAACCCTTTTCGCCCCGAATTTTGTTTTTGTTTTACTTTGCTGATACTATAGTGGTAAGAGATGACTGCCCTAGTTTGGTGGGACAAATTCCTCCGAATGCGTTGGTGCAGGTCAAAATTTAATGTTCTTTAAATTTTGATTTTCTGTAGGGGCAGGGACATGTAATAAGGGAGATCTGTCAGTCCCAGCTTTGAAGCACATAAATGCAAAGGCGGTACTTGTTGGAAGTGTGATGTGTCCTGATAAAGTTTCTGAGTGTCCTGATGGTAACACTTGCTGCAAGCTTGCTAGTGGTCATTATGGATGTTGTCCTCTTCCTAACGCTGTTTGTTGTTCAGATGGAGTGCACTGTTGTCCAAATGGATTCACATGCAACTCTGGTATGTGAGGAAATCTTTAAACTCTGTGCATTAAAACATTGTAGGTTTAGCAAATGCAACATTATTGTGTTGTGTACAGGTAGTGTATGAGGTATGCAAGGAACATATGGTTTTAGCTTGATATGGATGTAATTTCAATCTCAAAGCCAGGTGTTTTTGTCTAGCTGTTACAAAAGATGTATGCTTGGAGACTTCTGGTTTAGTGTTCCTATGGCTCGTCAATAAGTTTGTTGTGAACTGTTATGTTATTGTGTTTTGATTTTCGCCTTCCTTTGAAGTTTGGACTTACTCTTCGAAGGAATGTGTTCTTCAGCCTGCAGGCTCGTCATAAGGAGTAACTTTCGCAGCTAAAGACGGAACAGTGCATTGTGTAGCCCCTCGAGTGATTACGCTGTTAGTCACCATGCTGGCGAGCTCAGAGGAGCTGTGTGGTTTAGGACCTATGTATCATGTACGAAGAACGGTGTTTTTGTTTGTTTTTTTGTTTGATGTGGGAGAAAATGCAGACTTCAGTACTACCATCTGTGATTGGTAGAATTCATATGGCCTGATAGAAGTGGCCAATCCGATTGGTTGTCACATGGCTACAGTGAATGTTTACCATCATGTATAGCTGTCTCAAAATTGTGTGAAAATAGGTGTGCTCTGGACATTTTGCCAGGTGTACTGGCACTTTTTTTGTTTGTGTTTATTCCATGTAGATACACTGTATTAATCCACGAATATGACCATTTTTGTTTTCGTTTTGATCACTTTTGTCTGTTTTGTATAATACTGTTTATTATTATTTTGCGTAATATGAAAACTTCAGTGTTGCATTTCAAGATGGCTGCTCGTGAGTGTACTCTAGCATGCATCGTAAGCTAATGAATGCTGAACATTCCTGCCGAAGCGTCATTTGGGTTGGATTCTATGCATCTGGATTCAATAGTTTTCCAAAATTTATTTACACCTTTATGTGTCATGGTGTTTACCTATTTTTTATTGCACTCATCTAAGCAAAGTACTGTGTGCAAAAATATATGAATAATTTCACCAACAGTATTCGAAAACCGTTTGTTCAAGTCATGAGTTTTGCTAATGAAATATGATGATGGCAAGCAAATATTGTTGTGCACACTCAGTGCACAGGGCTAGGACGTTTTTTATGCCTCGTTTTTTCTCAACAAGTATTTTCCTTCAACGAGAGCAGAATAGGTAGTAATGTATGCCAGAGATTGAATAGGTATTTGTTTTGGAGAATTCCAGGATGAGCTTGCTTCATCGTTCTCATTTACTTTTCAATCAATAAAGCGGCTCAAGAGGTACCTTACAGTACTTTGAAGATATTCGTGAAATGCTTATCATGATTAGGGGCCATATAATGCCGTGCACATGGTCAAGAAATACTCAAATTTGTAAGTTTGATACACAAACCTCAAGTTACTTAAATGACTGTTATGATGGTATTTATTTTTTTTAAATCTGTGTTCTATTTGTGATTGTTTTTTATGTTTCATATTGAAGGAGGTTTCTGCACTAAAGGACTGGCTTCTATTCCTGCCAAAAAACATACTACTGCAAAAATCTGTCCTAATGGTAAGTCTATGCAACAAATTTTATTTTTGTATTGTGATATTGTTGCGTACAGTTCTAAGATCTACGCTTCATTTCTATTTCTGCATATTAAAAAGAGGATAAATTGTGTATTATTTTCAATATTTTTATTGCTTGATTCTTGTGTATGCATAGGTCTCACTCGGGAAAAAATCAAAAAATATTATTCTAAAGCGAGAAAAAGGTCATTTTGATAAAAAAAAATCATCAATTGCATAAAATACCAAAAAACAGCTGACCTCTGCATGGCTAAAATCTGGATAACATCGAAATCTGGATAATTTGATTACCATAAAAAATCCTACTGAAGTAAATAGTGGGTACAGTATATGAAGCAATCACAGAGAGTTGATGGTAACTGTGGGTGTGAATACTTGTTGTGCATCACATAAGGTGTGCATAAGTTCTTCCCACTTGTTGTGTCAATGCCTGATACATATATTACAGTCTTTCTGAAATACCTTCGTCCATGCTTCATACATGTTTTGTTGCGCAGTTATGGTAGTTTGTCGCAGTTGAGCTGTTTTGTTCAGAGTTGCAGATGCACCATTAGGCCTAAACGAAGTGATAGGTGCATCACTCACTGAGCCAAAGCACCTGAGATCAGATGTTCACATTGCTAGATTGCCCATGAGACCAGGGCAGTGGACTCCCTATGTCAACAACAAGAGATTGTCCAAGTATTCACGCAGGGGTGCTTAACCCAAGATTTGCGTTTTTGAGTTTTTTTCGTAGACTTGACTTCCTATTGTGATCTGTTTTCCAAAGAGACTGTATGTTTGTGTTTCTGTAGAGTAAAATTTAGGAGTACGCTTGATCTGCGGAAAATTACTGCTGTGTAAGTACATGGTGTTTTGAGGAAAGGAGTGGTGACCACGGTTCTCAGATGTTTATGGTGACCAGAGAATGGCCTTTCGTAATCTTTATAGAAAGAAGGTAATGAAAAGCCCTGTCTCAATGAGTTTCACATCCAGCAAAAGAAATTTGAAATTGGCATTGGGAAAGTAGTTCTTAGGCGACGGTGTTAGAAAAACTGAAACTGTTAATGCCGTACAGCCTATGCTGCTTATTGGTCAACAGACCATGATCGTGTTATACATAGCGTATTGGTTCATTGTTGTAGAATTCTCATCCGTTGAACCTGGTCAGCCTGTGGGGGCTGACTTCAAGGATGAAATATTTCTGGATTTTTTGTCACACGTCCTAAATTTCCGGATTTCCGATCTTCATCTACGAGCAATTTGTCTCGAAAGCTGTGGTGTGCAGTCCAGTTTTGAAGAGAAAGGGAGAGACAGACATAAACCAAGTAGTGATGTGCAAACATGTGATTGCAGATGAACGACGCTATTGTGTTTCTGGCACTGGGTATTATAGGCTTAAGATTTGATGCGGGGACACAGATATGCTTGTGTGTTCATGCTGGCCACTGAGAATCGTGAGATCTTTTAACTTTAATTCTTGATGTTGTTGGGTGTCTCCGTATAGTGAGAGTTTGTCTTCTGTCCTGTAGCTTTGTCAATTATCGCTTGAAACTTTTACGGTTCAAGATATTTTCAGCCTTTTTATGTGCAAAATTGCAGAGGAGTGACAAGGCCTTTGAGACCCGAGCTCCAGTTGCAGATGTGAGGTAACAATTTTGGCCATGACTCTATTCCTGATTATTGTCCAAGTATCACTTTCATTGTGATGACTTCCTCAGCGGCTAGACAATACCATTTGTCCTTTGCTTTTGGGGACTGACAAACACTATATTTTGTGTGCATTTCTAAATTGCTGTAGCACAAATTCCTTGCACAAATAATATTTGCTAGTTTTTAACGAAACAAAAGCGCTTGGACATGAGAAAATTTCTCGCACAGCCAAAGAACTTGTTAGTTAACCGTACTTGACTTTCATTATATTTGCATGTCAAGATCTTCAGAGGTTTCTTAGGGTTTGCCAGTATCATAGACTTATGATTCATGTATTGTGGCTATAACCAGTGGAACTCATCCGCCCCTGTATGGCAAAATGTATTTCTAAGGACATTGTGAAAATGGCTTATAGAAATGAGGAAAAGTGTCGGGAATTAATATTGCGTCAAAGCTGAATTGCAGGAAACCATTATTTGTTGATATTGCCACTTGGAACTAGTGTATCTTTTCAACCGGCATGCTTGAAAGTGAATGTGAAAATGTGTTCCGAGAAGAATGTTTGAGATTTCATCTAGCCTCTACACAATATCTTCTTGGTCATTTACTGCACAGGAGCAGAGGCATATAGTGCGCGCAGTATTTCCACGCACTGGTGTATTTCTAGCAAACTGACTCTGTGTGTTTGTTTTCTGCATGCCACAGCTAGGGTTAGGTGCTTCTAATAGTTCCCATGTTATTTGTTGACCGTAGTATGCTGTATATATTGTGCTACACTTCTTTTCTCTTCGGTTCCTCTGAACTTTGTTGTGATGATTCACGACCTATCGTTAGCCGTGCATTACTTGGTTGTAGATTCATTCACTGATATCAAAAAAGAACATAAATTTGGACTGGACCAGCAAAAAAAAAGTTTAAAAAAATGGTTCTGATTGGCCAAAAAGAGCATAAATTATGCCAAAAAATGGCAAAAGAAAACAGGGGAAAAATTGAGAAATTTAGAGTATCACCTAAAAACTGTTCGCTAGTTTTGTGGCAAAATACGAGGCAGCTCTGCTGTCGATGTCTTGCAACTGGGTGTTTAGGGAGGGCGTTGTGAGCCCCCCTTGCGGGTCCAGGGCGAAGCCTTCGAAGCTTTTACACCTCGAAGCTTTTATTGAACTCAAATCACCTTCAAACATAATGCATTTAAGCATTGAAGCTTTTGAATAAAACCTGTAAATTGTAAACATTCAGATTTGTGTCCTGCTCCCTGTTGAAAATGTGCATAACACTGCGATCGTGTTTTTGCATGCTCTTCGGTCAACCATCGTGGGACATCAACTAAAGTTCATCTGGCTTCTAGACGATTGAATGATTGCGAAGAAAATATTGGGAATTTCGGTGATTTACACAGGCTAATAACAAATTGGGGTTTGTGCGTCGCGTGCTGCAAATATACTGCAGCTGGAATCGTACAGTTTAGAATGTTGGTACATATTCCAGAAATGGGTTAGTCATTTCTGCCGTAAGACGGAAGTTTGATTCGCGAACGTTGAAAAACGGTTCGCGAATCGCGAATCGCGATCCCTGCGGTAAGATCAGAGACTGTTGAATAGAGTGCACTTAAAGCTGAATTTGTACATTAGCCAGTGTCACGGCAAATGCTGCAGCGAAGCAACTTTCCTTGCGTTAGCACATGTGCATTGAGGTTCATTTGTGTCATTTTCAGCGCTGCTTGTTTCAATGAAAGATATTTCACTTCGTCATTGTTTTTTGCTGTCACACTCACAAAGTGGAGGTCCTCCTTTGATTATTCATTGTGAGGAACACTCCGAAGCGGCGTATTGCCTTCTATGCATATTTCGGCCCCATTGTCATTTCAGCAGAAATTCAGTTTTTATTGTTTCAGAAAGAATGGAGAAAAATTTTTTGTGGTATTTGGAACACCTACTACCTGGAGCTTAATAGCTTCATTCTCTACGAATGCTATATGTCATAAGAGGGAATCTGAGCTAAATAAACAGCTTAATCCTACCTAAACGAGTGTAGAAGCTGCTATTAGCTATTGTCCTCTGTTTCGGTGATTGCTCCACGCTTCGTTCTTACCAATCCACAAAGTCATTCTTAGTTAATCATTTTTCAGGTGTGACAAGATCACATATTGATATGCTTCCTTACCTTTCATCGGCAGAGTTGTTTCCCGATTTCACGTCCTTCATTACACTTAGTGTTTTGTGCTTTCGTCATCATGATGTTAGAGAGAAAGTGGCTAGTGAAAGTTTAGGAATTCGTCGTGGCAGCCGATATAAACCACGATCTAATGTCGCTGAAGTACGACTGAAGATTAGAAAAGTTCTCTGACGATCCCTAATTCTGAACCATGCCTGCTGCTGGCTTGTTACTTAGTCCAATTATACTTCGTGACATGATCATGAAAACTCCAAACAAATTAGACCTGTTTGTTGTCTTGTTATTTATGCTGACATCATCATCGATGTCAGTAGTTTATTTCTCGCTTATTGCATCTGAACTTGTTTTTAAGGGACTAGCGTGAAAGGGATTTAAGCTTTCGTCTTTACCTGGAAAGTATGGCACCTATTAGTATAATATTATGCACTTCACTCAGAAGCTAAATGGAAATTGCCGCTTTCTGTTGTTTATTCAAAATAAGTGTTATTTGTTTATATATTGATACATTTATTGTATTTATTTTATTTTTGTTTTGTTTTGCTTTAAATGTGAAAACATTGTGGTTTTATTTGCAAAGTGCATTTTCAAAATGTCTCTTGTAACTGTAACGCCATGATGGCCAGTTCTTTGGCTTGTTTTGCTATCAGCATTTTGTCATTTTAGCGGACTCAAATTCTTAATTTTTAATTGGAGAATTTTGGGGTTCTGCAATACTAAGTCTGCCAAATTTTCGGTACGCCAAAATTTTGTCTAGCAAGGCTGTTTCGCATGATTGTGTTGTGCTATGATTATATCTTAAGAAGATTATTTTACAGACCTAAAGTTGAACATTACCTGTACCTATGTGGTAGAGTGCCTTGCAATCCTATTAGCATAAATTTCCTGTCTTTGTCCTTAAGGTGTGAACTGTTCCATGAGGCGCATTAGCCAAACAGCAGTATCTAAAATTCAAATTACAATGTGCCCCGACGATAGATCATATTGTCCAAGTGGAAGTACATGCTGTAAGCTAGCTACCTATGATTGGGGTTGTTGCAACTTACCAAATGCTGTGTGCTGTCAAGATGGTGTCACATGTTGTCCCAATGGATACACATGTTCGCAAGGTAATGCATATCTACTCACTTCCATGATCTTATAAGATGTTTCTCTCCTGTCCATCATGCACCACTGAGCTGTACTCAGAACACTATTCTAGACTGGGTATATACTTGCTTTTCCCCAATAATTGGTTTGAGGTGTTTTATACGGGGGATGGTAGATAGTGGTTGTGAGCTAGACTTGGCTGTAGTGATGTTTCGAAAAATCTTTTCTGGGTGGGCTTGATCTTTTTTGTTAAGAAGAAGGTAGTAGAAATAAATTCCTTGTATTTGTGCTGTTCCAGCATGTGCTTATTATGTCTGAAACGAATAGTTATTATGTCTGCTTGGACTTTAATCTCTCGTATGCTTGGCTATGCTAGGTAAATAAGTGCCGTGATGCACTGGCCACTGGTACTATTCACTTTTTTGTCTATCCATCTTTTTGTGTACTAAGCTTCTTTTTTTTGGGGGGGGCGGGGAGATTTTGCTATGCAACTAATATTCTTGGAACTTTGAATACTGACCGGCCACATCTTCCTGCGGATTTTTTCTTGTGTCAGTATTTTTACGCTATTCGAACTGGACGTCTTGCGACTCCCCAACTGTGCAATTTTTAAACTGCTTTAGCTGTCGTAATGTGAACAATGTGCCATAGTAAAAATGGCCTTATCAATTATTCATGATGTCATCAGTAAAAGACACATACGTGGGAGTTTTTTTACCAAAAATGGCAAGTTTCGAAAATTGGCCAAAAATCTTTGAAAGTTTCTCAAAAACAATGGCTCAAACTGGCACATGAATTTCCTATTCATCCGACAGGATACCATGTCTCACTCCGATTCAGAATGAAATCGCATATATAAGGTATTGTTTACGGTCTGATTTGCATTGTATTCATTGTTTGAAATCAACCATGTGTGGAAGAATGTGAGTCACGCATGGCACGGTTGGGTACACAGGCAGTTGCACGCTATTAAAGTGAGTTATTAGTTACTCTGATTTAGCTCTTAACAGGCATAAAAAAGCCTTACCATCTGCTGATTGGGCCCAACTTGTTGGGTGAAAATGTCCAAATTGTGAAAAGAAAAGTACCCACAAGAACATGTTTAATTTGCGCAAAAGTCACCAAATGTAGGCCCAAAATGTTCATTCACTCCAGAGATATCTGAAAAAATAGTCAATATAGGGTTGAATTATTTCTCAACATATTTGCATTATTTTTGCAGTGTGGGTCGTAGAACTATAATACTAGTGTACACTTATGTACATATAGCTGTTTATGTTTGATGCATACTCAATAAATTCAGGAAATTGTCTGCAAGGATCAAATACTTTGCCGGTGACGAAGAAGCAGCCTGCGAAAAGGATTTCCCGTCAAGATGTGATGTGTCCGGGTGGTAGTGCATCGTGTCCAGCCGGCCAGACGTGCTGTTTAATAGCTAGTGGTCAATGGGGTTGCTGTCCGCTTCCCAATGCTGTCTGTTGTGCAGATCATATTCATTGCTGTCCAGAAGGTTCCCTCTGCAATCCTGCTGGTATGTCCTTGGTAGTTATTTTCATCAGTATATTTGACTTTGGTAGGAAGGGTATTCTTGTGTTTTAAAATTGCAGTGTTATCATCCCTTTACTAAAACTCTTCAATATCCATGACCATCCGACAACTTGAAATAGAATAGAAGAAAAGTTAATCCGAAGAAATGCGTCATGATATCTAATTTTTAGATAATGTAGAGATGCAGAGATGACAACAAGGTTCACCAAATTTTGATATTATGATGCATTTCTTTGGATTAACTTTTCTTTTAGACCTCTTCCCTTGACTGGAAAACTATTCGTTTCAGTTTCCAGGAGTTAAAGCTAGTGAACTCAGCTCTTAATTATTTGAACGGACTCCGTTTTCATAACTGAAGGCTCTTCGTTGTGTGCGTTGTGTGCATCATCCGTTATCACTGTGCTTTTGGCTTGTACTCGTCGCAGATTTTGTTATGCCGCTGCAATGTTTCTTTGGATCAGGATGTGTAACTCTATGTGTGACTATGTTCAAGTGCATCATAACTGAGAAAGTTAGAATTTGTACATATACGTACGTTTAATTTATGCTGTTGGGGCTGAATATTGTTCGAATGCTGCCGGTAAATTCCTCTGTTTTATCTATATTGTCACGTTGTTGGGTACATATTGTAAACCTGCGCATTTCCCCATAAGTTTTCCTGTCAATGATGATATTAAGCAAATACACTATTGCCTGAACTTCATGTGTTACGACTCTTGATAGCTCCTATATCGCTACAACCAGATTTGTTTTTACCTCTCTCGCTGTTGTTTTTTTTTATGAACCTGTCATGAACTTTTTAAGCGAAAAAGGTATGACTGTCCTTACATTTCTAGGCTTTTGTGAAATGGGGGATATTGTTGTCAAAGCGTCTCAGAAAACTGATGCAAAGCGAGTGCCTTCCGCTCATAATCTCATACTCAAACAACGAGACAACACCCTCTTGAGAATTCTCCGCGGTGACAACAAAATGTGTGCGGATGGGAAGACTAAGTGTTTACTCTATGCGAAATGTTGTGAAACTGAGGATGGTAGTTATGGCTGTTGCCCGATGGGACCTGAATCAGTGTGCTGTGG
>JAOBRC010348905.1:0-12868 GCA_027575255.1 Scolionema suvaense
GAAGCACGAGTTTGATGGCATTGTACGACACAAGTCCTGATGCCAAGATAAAATAAACAAGACAATAGAGTAAAACACGCAAGCACAAAATAGACGAGAGAGAGCATCAAAGGCAGTTTGAACATATCATAAAGAATGCTCTTTCTGCAAACTGAAAGAAATTACAGAGATCATCAAAAGATCAAATGCGCAACAGCACTACATAAAGAGATTCTGGATAAGGTACATTACATTGAAGAGACGAAACATCAAATGTATAAATGATTAGTAAGATTGGAAACCATGCAGTAGATAGCCAGTGAGATAGTCTTGACTATGTAACAAAAATTTCTGTTGTCTGAACAATGGCATTAAAACTAAAATTTTGAGAAATCCAATCAGAACTATACAAGCGGTTCTCCTATTATTTAATTTGGCAAATTATAGGCATTAAAATAATAGATATTGATAACATCTATCACCATGATCGATGGCATAGAAAAGTGAATTGCTCAAAAGTATCCCCTCATCCTAGCTCATATTCTAGTACCAAAAATGTGATCATCTCAGATTTCGTGCCAAAAGTTTGTCAAAAGGCTAAATTTTCGCCAGAAAGTTTGTTACAGATGAATGCTCAATACACAAGGTAAAGAAAGGAAAACTCACTTACCGCATGATAAACAAGGCAATTAACTAACTTCTTTATTTGATAAATATGAGCCTATCTTGAATTCAAAATGTGCAGCTCACATCTGATTTGTTCTGAAATATTACCATCATATTACTTTTTGGAAGAAATTAGGAAGCAGATTGAAAGATATGATCTCAGATTTGGAGGAAAACATATCTAGCTTAAATTAGGTTGATATTTAAAGCAATGAAGCACAAACATGTCACTAACCATACTAAACAAAATTGTTTCAAAAAACCAAGTAAGAGCAGCGCAGTCACAGCAAGACATTTAAGCATTATTAAGCCTCCAAAAATTTCCAACGTAAAAACAAGAAAGACAGCATTACCTTGTCGATTTGAGTAGCAGTCAGTGAGTCGTCCTGTGATGCTGACTTCTTCAAGATTCGCTGAACCAAACGAGGGCATACAAAAATCAATCACTATCTGACGAATCTTAGCTTCATTTATTATCTGTGAAAACAAGCTTTTGAAGATTATTTGCTACTTTCTAAAATATCACTATCGCATGCATTCTACTAAAATACTCATTAGGTTTCTTCAACTTTCACTGACTTTATCCCTGGATCCCTTTAAATAATATTTCTCAACATATCATTTCCTAAAAATTGTTGAAAATATTTATGGGCCATAGCTAAAAAACTTTTATTTAGTTACCTAGCAATACTTGCAACCTTTTCTTTTATGGTTCAAATACATTAAACTCAAACTAAACAAAATTGTGTTCAGACTAGCTCGGTGCACTTTCCATTAAAAGCTCACGTAAATCATAATTGTCTCAAGCAAAAACCATACATGAAGGGTACTTTCCTAATTTTATGAACATTCGAAAACTTTCATCGTAATCAGTTCAATGCACCGTACAGCGAAGAAATTTTCAAGAAGCATAAGAAAACAAAAATCAGCCAAACGACATTACCTTATATGATATCTCACTTTCAGCCTTCTTCGCAAGAGCTCCTGACAACCGTGGCCATAGCTATGAGAGAATAAAAAACGTGCAGAAGTACGGTGGAGAAGTAGTAGGATAATTTATTCAACATTGGACAGCAATTCTTGTGATAAGTGGAATAATTATGCACTACAAGGCACACATGTTGTCATATCATCATAATATACTGACTCCTTTGTATCGAGGGCGGAAGGTGGAGTGGGAGGAAATGAGGCTTTTTCTCAATTTGCAACATTTCATCAACATTGCAAGTCTTTGTCATTACAATCATTCCATGAGCAAAATAGTTGTCATCCAGCCTATAATTCAACATTCAAATTCAGATAATTCATATCATGTTCATAATTATAATTATCACTCATAATTTGTTAAAGCTTTGCATTGTCACAAATCAGTTTGCCTGGCATTGGAAGATCGAACGAAATCAAAAGTTGTCAAATTGATCTAGTCTAATCATCTGGCAAAATGCATGTATGTGCAACAACAAAAAAAGGTTTTGCAAAAATAAAATGAAAGCCAACATATAAAGGCATGTTCACGGCATATTTTAGCTTTCATTTGCGTGCGATTTATCAAATTCAATGCCCTCAGAAATTGATAGAAATTATGCCCTTTCACGCCTTTTTCTTCAAAATATTGTACTGCATTTGCAAACTTGTGCCCTACCAGGCTTCAATATTGCCCTTGTAAGACAGAATCCACAAGCTGCCTCATTACTACTGTAGAATATGCCCTGATTTTCCAGTGTTCTAAATTCAAAACAGATAAGTTTGATGTTGATCAGCACAAAACCAGGCTTACAAAGAATCCTGCCAATTTCAACAATAAAGACTACACAATATTGTGCATCCATACGACTAAAGTCAATTGTCTGTGCAACTTACGTGAACACGCATGCTGTGAGGAATACCAGCATGGACCAAGTCTCTCAGCTTCTCTGTTTTCTCCAAGCTGCAATCAACCTAAGAATTTAGAAGGTATAACTCATCACCGAGAGACACACCAGAAAACAAATTTAGTAGACGATTGCACATACCCCAGCTCTGACACAAAATCAATTTACATATAAAATGACAACTCTTACTATTTGGTTTCACTAGCTTTATAGAATATATCTATAATTACTCATATTGATATCAACAAAACTATAATTAACCAACGATGAAAGAAGAAGGAAAGATAATAAGATTGATAATTTTATGCTAAAAAACGAAATAAAAATCATGAAAAATACTGACCTGGTCCCATGTGAGGTCACCGACACACTGCTGCTGGGTAGATTCAATATATGCCGTCCATTTCAATCTGAGCGAAGGATCTTCAGCTGTTGCAAATGAATTCGGATCAGGATCTTCCTTCTCCTCCATTTCACCTGTAATAAATAACCAAAATATTTATCATCTCCTCTGTGTCACCTGTAATATAACCAACATATTTATCATCTCCAACAGATACGATCATAAAAATGATTCCCTGTGCACAAATAAATCTGGGTCTAAATACATCTTAGATACATTCACATACATACATTCAAGTAAAAATCCTGTGCTCTAAGTGCAATATGTATAAATCTCGTCTCCACCTTAAACTTTCGTCTCTAACTCCATATAAAGAGATTATACCTAGTATACACAACTACAAACCTCGTTCGATCTTGAAGCCAAATTCATCAAACTCACATTCAGGGTGCATGCCAGAATCTTCCGTCTGTTAAATAAAAAGAATAATGTCCAATTAAGACAAGTGAGAAACTTTAGTGTTTCTGGCAAAGCAGGCATAAATACTTGCAATAAAATACTCTTAAGCAACTGTATCTAAGCAAGTAGATCTTTTGTGAAAATATCATTAACAAATCAGTTATGAAAATATCATGAGTTCAGACCATCAAGGTGGTGAAGGCCATCTATCCTACCAAAACGAAACAGAAAAGAAAAAGTATCTGTCATCCCATTCTCAAAATGCCAGTCGTTTACAGAGAAAGCTGATGAAAGAGTGTTCACCTGTTGAATCTGGCCAAGAATATCTTGAGGCCACATCGATTGAATAAGAGCAGAAAACGGTCCTCCGGGTTGCGGAATGCATGATGCAGAGGACATTGGAGAGCCCATATTTACAGAACCTTCACTGCCAACAACCACACCCACGGTAGGGTGTTCCCAGTGCGTGCCGTCATCTTCACTGTCGGAATAATCTTCATCATCAGAAGAATCACCGGCCACCATGGGCGCTAAAAAGAAAATGAAGTTGGGAAGAATAACACTATTGTCCAACACAATTATCCCCCCGGCACCAGGCATGAACTATAGTTCGTCTTCCCCTTACATAACTCTAGAGAGGACAGAGAGGACAGAGAGGACGACTAGTACTACATCGTCACATTTTACATGTACAGCACTTGCAAGATTAGCGCTCTAGCATCGAATAGTTGCTTTTTCTCTTGACCTGCCTAGCAGCCCTATAGTTGCTGCAAATCGTAGATCAAGAACTAACAGGAAAGAGAATAATTGGTCTACAATACTGCTGGACTCATACAACTACTGAGTTTTCCCCATAGCATTAAAATGAATGGGTGTAGACGGTGTGAAAAAAAACCCAACACCATCACAAACTACCAAGAAATTCTGGCATATATAAAATCTGACAAATCAGAGGAATTTTGACTGGGAAAGTAATTTATAACCAGTCGCAGACGAAAAACTTTTATTGTCACAGCTTCTTGTCCCTTGACACACTTCTTGAGCTGGGGTACAAAGTAACTAACATGACTTCAAAACATAATGCCAGGTCCTTTTAATGGTAAATTATAAGAAATACATAACGTCAAAGAGCGTAATAATATTCAATATAACAGAACAATGAAATGAACTAGTGCATATTTAATTCTAATGTAGCCACGACGAATTTTGCCGTGATGAAAGCATGACAAACACCATTTATTCCCAGATCCATTTGCTTCCCACAATTGCGAGCAAACTTGAAAGGCAACCTTGCACTTGATACATGGCCAAATATAATAAAATACGCACAAGTTCAATCACTTGAGTAGAGACATTGCCTCAAAGGACCTCCTAATTTTCATGATCTCACTTCAAAATAAAAGGTCCTGCAGACCATGTGAAAAGAGCCTCCAGACAGGCTATCACAAAACATGAAACATAGAAGCTCATTATGAACTGTGTACCTTCCATAACCAACAAAGACGTAGTTAAGCCATTCCTAACGCATACACCCAAGCTATAAAGAGGATCTAAGACAACACTTTGTCTGCGAATAAAATTGCTGACTTTGCTAAATATCTGCCTGTTGTGAAATTCATAAGTAACACTCATTTTGTCCGAAGTGGAACTCTTGTCCACAAGTACACCAAATATGCACTATGAGCCATTGTACAGAAATTTCTCTATTTTATGGTAACATGAGGTCCAAGATAATTCTATTCAGCATGAAATATGAAGTTGAAACCGTATCCTAGATACACACTAAAGCATCTTCACACATGGCACAAAATTCTAGCAGGTTGTAATAAAACAGAATGAGAACTTCTGATGCCTCCAAGCTGAACAAACAAGGAGAAAAGTTCACAATAAAACGTTAACAGGCACTATATTTACACAACCACTCTCTTGTTACCAACATGAAACTTAATTTCTGTATTCAAATGTTTAACAATGGCACGAAACTGAAGAGCACTATGAAACTGATTCCAACACTAGAAATGAGGCAAAGTTTTGAGTCTTCCGAATGGCTTGAAAGTTAACAAACATCTAAAAAATTATATAGATGAGATGTCCAAAGATGGAAGTAGAACTGATGAAATGCACCTAAAAATGACTACCTCCCAAGCAACACCGTGCTCATTCTCTAATTGAAGCATTTCCTCTTTAAACAGAATCAAATGAGAGTGAACTACACACACCAACAAAAACATTTCAACCAAACATAAAGCCATGAGTACACACTATATCTGAAAGATGTCCAGCTTTCCCAACTAGAAAATTCAAACTACTACCTTCAAGATTAGAAACAAACAGCGACAACACCAGACCACTGCACAGCGAGTTTCACAATGTTCATCTTAAGGCTAACACAAGTGCACAAAATAAAAAACCATCTGCTGTCGATCAAGACAGGAAATGTTCCACTTCAAACTCAAAAAGCTGATTGAGACAACATCTTTGCTAAGAACATCCTCCCGAATGATTAGAAGAAAACCAGAATTGTATGAAGTGGAGAAGAAAATTATCAAAACACATCGTAAAATTGGTAGAACAAATTTTCTTATGAGCATAGCTGTGCCATTGATTGAAACAAGATCGAGGAATTTTGTAGTAATGAGATTGCATCAAACTTTCAAGAGCTTCATTGATAACTATGGAAGTAATTCTTTTGTCATAAACAAGTTGCTATAATGCTTTTAATAAAAGCGCTTATCTCAGTGTAAACAATAAACAACCACAACTGGTAAAATACAGCAACTGTTTGCCAATTATGCAAGCAAGTGGATATCTATTAGCTTACATTCGCTTGACCAGCATCCCCACATTGATAAGTATTCAGTGATGGAAACACTCATTTCAACACTGGCAAGTAAAACAAGCAGAGCGATCATTCAACAAATCTCGTGCACAAGTCATGGAAGCAGATAAGTACGAGGTAAACTACAAATCCAATTAGTTCAGACAGGGATATCGGAAACATAATACATATCTGCTAAACACCAGGATAATATTATGGCACTTACATTAAGAGCAGGAACTATTGCATGCAACAGCAAACTTAAGAAAGAGGAAGACTGAGGACATTTTTATTTATGGAAGGAACTGCTACCTTTCCTACCTTAATTATAAACACATCAGACTAATTTTATCAAAATTTGATATTAAATAAATATTTAACACTTTTCACAAGTTAACTCAAAGCATTTTTCTTCATAAAATATATTGAGAGTTTCAACTGATGCTCCGTTTAAGTGCCTTGTACGAATTTCACATGCTGTTGGTAGACAATTACAATTGATCCCTCGCAATCAAGTTGCATTATGAAGTCAATGTAGATTTTTTATTATCTTCTGGTACCAAGAATATATTACACGTTTTCCTAGAACCTATCAGAGACAACCCCTCGTAAACTGGAAAGTACAAAAGGCATGCATGAAACATTTTACATCCAAAAAACACAGGTTATGCACCTGTCTGAGTAGCAGTCTTTCAGCAACAATAATCAAACCATGATCTAGATAAGGAGCGGCTGAAATTCTACCCAATGATGGGAACAGTTCAGTGGATAATTTAATGTCCGGCTCATATTATGGTGTGCCAGGTTCATTGTGTAACCTTTTAGAAGTGCAACTCTCTGTGTCCCTTGCTTATAAAATTACAAGCCAATTTGACAAACAATAGGTGCAGGGCAGAGAGCACATATGCAGTGCAGGTTTGTCATTCAACCATGACGGATAATTCATGGAAAAATCAGTTCAGTTTGATGGCGTCAAAAATTGACAATGAATTATACTGTCTGAACTGGTTGACTGTCACAACCAGCTACATTATCCTCAACAAGTATTGCCAATGCTTTCTAATGAAGCATAGAAGAGCTGATGAGGTGGCCTGTTGAATTGCTGAAGCAGGTTGCTGTTCTTCTCTTCTTGCGGAGCTGCTGAGAAATTACTGAGTCCCTACTCATCTCAATCGTTACCGCATAATCCCTGAAGATTGAGACGGGTAGGGATTCATTAATTTCTCAGTAGCTTCGAGAGGAGAGAAGAGCAGCAACTGACTTCAGCAACAAACATTCATTAGTAGCAATGTTCATTGATATTCACGAAGAATTCCAAATCAGAGTAGGAAAAATTTCTGCTCATCATTGAAAGAGCAGAATAGACCTGAAACTCTACGAAAACCCTGTTAAAAATCCCATTCATTGAATATCAACTAATTTATAGCAACACTTCCTTCTATATATTCCATTCCAAAAATTTGGAGCAATGCATGGACGATTATACTCACCACAATATACCAGACACGGAAAGCGACAACATGTGTATACGATTTGTTGCTCAAACACAACTTTCTTAGGAGATCCATTATCAGCATCTTCTATGAAATGAACCCTTTCGTTTCCCTCATAAAATTTATTATCGTCATCATCATCATCATCAGAAGAAGATGAGTCAGCACAGTACCCGCATGCATCATTCAATGAGCATTTGTCTGACAACGCACGATGAGATTTCGAACAGTTCACAGGTGAATAATAAACACCACTAAAATACTTCAAGTCTTTCCTCTCCTGATGTTTTGTTCTTCGATCCAGAATGACTGATTGAAGAACACTAGCATCTCCATGCTTCGAGAAAACCATTACATACAAACAATCTATCCATTAAAAATTCTTACATATGCTGGAACCAAACAGAGACTTGTGCAATATGTCCTGTGGCAAATCTGCCTCAGTTCTTGATCTTGTGCAAACTTAAATGCCTATCATGTATCACAGCATCCATCATACTCAGCAGCTGCAGCAAACAAAAATCTGTGGTATGAAGCAATCTAGTAAAGTTATTCACTGTAATTATCAACAGCAAGTTATGCAGTTCATGAAGTTGCCACTCCATTCAAAATAAGCTTTCTGCAAGCTTGTCAGATGTGTGTGCACTTCAGACACCATATCAGAGAAGTAGAGGTTCCTGCTAATGAAATCACAATTATAATTCTTCCTACAGGATTCTACAAGTCTGCACACTTCTGATAGCAATGACAATCTCTATGGTAATCAAGTCACCACCATGCAGACCATACAATTGATTTCAGTCATACAGGAAGATGTGACTCCCCGCTGTCTGATTACACAAAACTAGTAATCTCTACATGCACTAATTCCTCCAGTACAAATTTTCTTGTATAGCAATATGAGGGCCAGTTGACTGCACATTCTACCTAGCTTATAACTCTTTCTTTATATAAGTCTGCTTATACAGACCATCCAAATTTGCCAGCACTCAGACTTCTACTGGATAGCAACATGTACAATTGCAGCTCGAATCAGTCTGGCAATAACAGCTCTTTCAAAAACAAACAAAAGAACTACCTGCGCATAAATTTTTGTTTCATCTGACACAGTTAACCAATACTTGTACCGTTTCTTCAATGGCCTACACCATACCGCTGACAAAAGATTAACATAGTCAAAGCATACAATTGAAAGACATTAAATGTTTGCTTATGGAGGCATTCTTGCAAAAATTAGATTTAAAAAATATGTAAGTGCAAAGCTACAGGGACCTAAACATGACTTATACAAAATGCAGCTTTTGTGACAATGACAAAAATTTAAGAGAAGCTACTTCATACTCTTCTTCACATAAAGATTTTTCAGTCACGAGGCTGCACAATTGCATTCAACAGGCTGCATGAATTTGTGTGTTACTACTGGATCAAAGTAAATCAGCGCAGGGTTTCCTACGGTGGCGGGGGCGCGGGGGATTCCTCTACCACGAAAAACTTGGCAAAAATCCCCCTTCCCTGCCTCATGCCCCACCTCATTAGATTTATCAGAAAACAAAGGAAAACAATGCCTGTTGTTCTTCATAATAATAGACCTTATGTCAATGCACAGCACAGGCCTCCATCATGACTGCAGGCATGGGAAGCCCTGACGTACTTGCCCTTTTCTCAAATTTTAGATATAGGTAAATTTTGCCCATGCCTTCAAAAGAGACCACCGCACAATTTGAATGGATGGTGTATGATTGAGAGATATTCATTGGGATGCACTCCTTTTTATAAGAACAAGAAAATTTGAGCTGAGGCTCCTAGTTATTAACTTTTGGGGCAATTTTCAGCCTCAATTGTTCTGAATTTAATGTCTGATGTCACAAGACTACTGGACAAAAGTGTCACCATCTCCAGTTATCTTCATCACCAGTTAACTCCCAGGGCCATATCCAGCATTTATTTGGAGAGACCGGTTTTCTTGTTTTAGCAGTGAAAAATTGAGCCAGCACAGCTGGCGAGCTATAACCTCTCATGTTGGCAGATATAACAAAGCTGGGCGACTGAACTAATTGTCGTTTACGGCTACTGTCATTCTCAGCCAGCCCAGACAAAAGGAAATTCTGCAGGTGATTTTCCAACAAAACTGAATTTGACCACAGATGCTGCATATATTGGCCGAGTGTCACATCCCCTAAAGTTAAGAAAAAAATCATGTCAGAGTTTGGGCGTAGTGGGTTAATTGAGTTTGGGCGCAATGACCGGTACTACGGTGCCCTGGATACGGCTTTAACTCCAGTTTTCTTCATCACCAGTTTTCTTCATAAAGAAATTATCTATCAAAAAGAAAAAGGTATTGATATTCAAGTTCATCCTGATAAAGTTTCAACTTTATAACAAATTAATTTAATCCTCTTGAATATGAAATAGTGTTTTGTTGTTTCTAACTTTAATGATGAAGCTGAGCCTCGGTTTGTTATTTAAGTGTTCCTAATTATTCGGCAAAATTAATGCTTGTGTTCTTATAAAATTGTTCTCACAAAAAGAATGTACATACATCAGGAAAAATGTAGTAACAATTCAAAGTCCTTGAATTCTACAAGTTTTATGCTTGGCTACACTTAACAGAGGTACAGGTTCTACTCTCCAGCATAGAACCTATGCCACGAAATTCATATACTTCCTTATCCATAACATTGCAGGACCCAGATGATGAAATCGGCCAAGAAACTTGAAGACATAAAAATCCCATTGGAATACAAGTATTCACAAAAAGATGCATCCAGGCAAAACAGAGTCAGGAGACGAACCAGTGCAACAATTAAAAACACTATGCCTGAACCAGAACGTTGATCTATACACTAAAACTGTAGTATTTATCCATACATTGAAAGCACTGCAAAGAGCATTTTCTGACACACAATTTCCATAACAACTGGAAACTAATATCAATGTACAAACTCAACACATGAAACCTACTATCCTGCACTGTTTATTGAACAAAGTGTGTGTTAGAGCTGTACTCACTAACAAGAACTCTCATATTACTCAGCAATAAACTGTTTATTTATAAGCATTCTTCTCAAATAGAAGAAATACTTAGCTTTCAATAGACCAGTTGCTCAGGAGATGATAGCAGATATCTCTATCAAGTTCAAGAGATTCAGAATTAAAAGCCCGTGAACCATCAAACAAATGAAATGTGACATCATAAAGCTCCAACCAGGGATACAGTATATCTCGAATGGACCAAAACCTTCACTGCAGCAGGTATAAGCCCCCACATTGCTTATAAACTCCTCCTGCAAAGTGCAACTAGAAAATACAAAAAGACAAATCTGCTTGAAAATGTATCATGTTTCTTACTAATAGACTTTGCTTTTATGCAGGGAAGTAGCAAGCCTCGGCAACAATTCATGACGATGTATCAGCCAATGAAAACAATCTCTCATATTCCACATGCAAGATTCAATAGTGGAAAAAGCAGCAGCCAGATATCATGGCAAAGTTGTCACAAAAAGTTAGGCTTCTTATAGGTGGAGATCCTCTACGTAGTGATATTCGGACAATTCAACAAGAATGTTAATCTTCAATCAGGCAGCCTCTCCTCCTTGTGACAAAGACAAGATTAAGTCATCTTTATGAAGATGCGTAAATGAATGCTACAGGTCAGCACAACGAAAAGCACCTAATGTCTTTCCTTGCATTAAGTCTGAAAACACACTCCCAAACAATCTGTATCAAAGTAACAAGAAGATACTGAAAGCAAAAGTAGCATGAGAACAGTTTCTCAATGACAGTCGCATGCATTTTAGAAAACCATCATGCAGAGAAAGTGAAAGAACATTGAATCAATTTTAGATGTGCAACAAAGTAATCAAACGTTTGATCCTTGCACGCCAAAATTTCTCGAGAGCTATCGCATGCCTCTCACGGAGAAGACTGCTCGTAGCATACTGTAATGCTTCGATTAATCACCCGCTTCTTTTCAATGCCGCCCTCGAATAAATGCCCTTCTTCTTCAGGAGATTTTTCAATAAACGCCCCCTCTACTAAACGCCCCCTCGAGTTGATGCCCCCCTCTAGAGGGGCGTTTATTAGAGATACACTAACTAACACATGTAAAACTACTACCACCACTACATTATTTTACTTCAGTTTTGTGGCTTTTACTTCTTGTAAATATATGGAAAATGGGAAAAGATGATGCTTATGATGATATTAACATGTAATCTAGTGTATATTTCATTGACATATCAGGTTAAGAAAAGAGAAGAATTTCATAAAAATGTAATAGACGCCCCCTTAGAATAGACGCCCCCTGAAAAGTCCAAAAAGTCAATAAACACCCTGGGTGTTTAATCGAAGCATTACAGTATGCGAGTCAAGCATCAATATCAGAGATCATCTCAAACTGAATTAGATATATGGATTGATGAATTAAGTTAAAGGTTGGTCTCCATATTCCAAAAATGTTCAAAAAAGGCCAAAAGGGTGAAAATTGGCCCGCATTATGCCCATTTCTATCTAGCGCTACCAGGCCTGCCATTACCACCTGATCGATAGACAGCGCCACCTTGAAGGTGATCCGTGGGATCACTCGGAGGAAACACAAAATTGATCTGATGTAATAGCTGATTCCGTCATCTTTCAGCAATCTTGTTATACTTCTGCGCTTACTCTAAAGCTCTAGCTCAAATGCATCCATGTATTTATAGGACATCTTCAAAAGTGGACAGACTGTGTGAAAGCTGAAAACTGAGTTTCCAAGTGTCCAGCAACCTTTCCTTTGTCAAATCACTTGACATCCGATAACACCATACATAGGAAGAATTGATTAGCAATTTACTTATCTATGTCAATCAAGTAACATGCCATTACATTATCTTATTTCTTTTTCGCAACAATGCGAATAGTTATCCAGGACAATTACCTAACTGCTGTGAAAAAGAATGCCTTGTTTCTCTGAATTAACAATCTGCCATGCCCTTACCATGCTTCTGCACCAAAATAACTAATACCTTGAGGTGTGCTATAAAGTGCCATGGGCATTGCACGCCTCCAGAAATTAACGGTTAACATAACAAGGGGGGGGGGGAGGTTCCACCCCCCCTAGTCTAAGATTTTTTACTGCGAAAAAGCCGCTAAAGCAGTTGCCACAAATTTTTCAAAGTCTGAACAGAATTGACTTACGCATCTTTTTGGTGCAAATTTCGTCGTCATACCTATAACAGGGGGGTGTCACGTGGCCATTTTC
>JAOBRC010349016.1:0-12867 GCA_027575255.1 Scolionema suvaense
CACGGTTGGATGGGGAATGCATTCAATGTTTAAGCTCGTGGAAGATATTGGTGGCGCGAACGATATTTCGTTCGCGCGAAACAATGTTTGCGCGAACGCAGCGCGAACGATCGTTTCGTTCGCGCAATTTCCGGAAGCCTGGTTTTGGTACTCCAAGGTTTTCAAATATTAAAATTTGTTTGTTTATAGTCTTGCCCGAGGTTGGTTCCAATGTAGATTGCTCAGCTGATGAAGTCCTTTTTGTCAAAGTATCCACTAGTTTTGAATAGTGCCATTTAACTAACTGAGCTATTATTATTATTATCATCATCACTTTCATATCAGTACCACGTCTTTAATTCTACAATCATTCCTGAAATTAAGCCTCATCTGCCAACTATGCACGTTGATTCCCCACAACATTTGCTAAGAACCGTGTTTCTCTTGAAAAAAATCGAAACGAAAATTTGCACCAGATTCAGTTATATCAGTTTTGGACCATTATCCGTCAATTTTTAGCTCTGGCTGAAGAAAATAAATTTAAGACATATTAGGGTTACGTCATTCCTTTATTAACAACAGAATGAAAGAAAGATTCTCTGACGTCCCACATGAGTTGTCCTGTGCCTATCTTCGGCCTAAGAAGGCTTAAAGGAACACTGTGTTAGTTAAATAAGTTCACATTACATGACCGATATGCCTGTATTTAAATTAGTTCCTACTCAAGTGAGTTTATGTACAGAAGAAATTACAGAAATTAATGCCTTTGGAGATATTTTACTCTGAAAAATTACAGAAAGATAACTTGGTGCCATATGTGGATATGTATTGTTTTGAAAGCCAATTACACATTACCGGCTGCAGAGGTAAGAACCAAATGAAAGTGGCCAGGGTGCAATGTAAAGTTTAGCGATCTAATTTTCATGATCCTGTTGCTGCAACATGATTGGCAAAATTCAATTACAAAGTAACTAAATTATCACGACACTAAGAAACGAATTTTTGGGCCAGACTTCTTTGATGACATTTGTAGGTTATTGAGTTGATTGCCCCCGTCTTTTCCGTTCCCAAATCATGCTGAAATGTTCTGTGGTAGTTCTTGGAGAAACATGCCCTGAAAGTCACAGAGGTTTCAACTGATTCTTTGAAAAATATCCACAGCTCTTTTCACATCAGATGAGAATTTGCAAGTGGTCAACTGATTCTCATTATCATGTCAACTGATTCTGTTGCAGTATAAACTGATTCCTAAGAGAATCATGTGAGAACAAAATGTTCTCATATACGAAACTATTTGGGTATCCACTGACTCTCAGAAAGGAATGAAATGATACTTTTCAGGCACCAAATGGTGCAATCCTGCAATCCTGCTTTTAAGTGATACATTTCCCGTTTCAAATGATTCCATTGAAAGTTTCCTGTCATGCATTAACTGCAACTCCATGCAGCATTGAAAGTTTCCTGTCATGCATTAACTGCAACTCCATGCAGCATCAATTGATTCCTTTATTGGCTCATTTAATTGCTTTGTCCTGGAACTGGTACCCTTAGACGAATCAAATGAAAGTTTTATCCTTTTCATTCGACACCTCTTGGGGAATTAATGGACATGTTATTTATATGGACTCTTTTGGTTTCGAATGATTCTCTAAAAGAGTCCGGAAAATTTCCTGTTGAAGAAATAGGGCCAATCGCAAGAGAACAGAACTGAATTAATGGAAATAAATCATTTTTATCCCCCTTACAGCAAAACTACAGAAGTGATTTGTTGCATATAAACATAAACAAAATTAGACGCAATGACTGTTTGCTAACTAAATTCAATCGATCAGAATTTGAAGAACCTAACCCTTGACTCATTGACAACAAGAACCTTATTTTCTAAACGCAGATATTTCTGATACTAGCTACACAGATAAAAAAATAAGCGTGCAGATTTCAAATGAAGATTGGATTAAAAAATCAATCTTGATAGCGCTCATTGATGAAACAAAATGATTGTGATAAAACCTCACAGCAGAGACAGAGCTGCAATGATGGTACTTAGATTATCCAATTCTGGGGGGAAATTGTAGATTTGGCTCTGATTTTCTCCAAAAGGCTTCCAATCTCGATTTTTCAAACCTTTTTATTTCCCTTCATATTTTGAGTCGCAGTAACTATACGCCCCAAACGATGTCAGTGTTGCTAACTTATGATAGGCATTCCAAAACACCCATTTTATTTCTGGTCATTGGGTCGTAACCTGAGTAGGTGGCTCATTTTTTTCTGACCAAGGTCTCTTTAGCCAACTTTCACCCATTTGAATGCAAAATTGACTTACAGAATGTCCCTAATTCATGGTCTATGTTTGTTTGATAGAAGTAGAAGTCATTTGAGGAGACTATTACCTAGAACAAGTCACACCATCAACTGGCTTCTGCAATTCATCCTACTGTAGGTTAGAAGCAGGGATTTCAAAAGCAGCCATCATATGGCGCAGTGAGCTGGCTGCTTTGGAGAAGTTGGTTATTTGTGTCAGCTACTCTTTGTGCCAAACTCTTTAAAATCTGGCACGCTCCTGAACTCATGTTAGTAAAGACCTCAGGCCATCTTGTATTTGGTGCTGGTACAGCTGGCTGGCCACACAATTCTCGACAACAGCGAAGTTCATTAAACGTCACGCTGCTTCACTTTGTTGACCAATGGCATCATTCTATTGCTGCATGATCATTAGATCCAGTCTTGTCAATGAGAGACGATTGATTGCTCATGCATGCTTCCACACTCACCTGCCTTGCTCTAGGAGAGCGATGTATTGCTCACCTGAAATATGCTGTACAGTGCACCTCATGACGTGCCATTTCAGACGAAAGAGTAGGCATTAATGATGCGATGAGGAATAAAATTGAGCAAGCCCGTTTTATCTGATTGACCAGATGAAATGAGCAGCTCGCCAAAGGTTATCCATGGATCATTGGCTGAAAAATTACGAGGTGAATAAAAGTTTTTCTTTGAACTGCTGCAATCACTCGCCACTGCTCTTCCGGAGCTCTTGAGGACAGCAAAATGCCGCTCATGCGACTTTTTACTCAGTGATAAGACTGCAGATTATAGTTCGTAGAATTCAGTAATTAGATGGATGACTCAAACAAAAACAGTCTCCCCCTCTTGAACCAGCAAACCAGTTTTGTGAGCTACAAGTTGCTTTGAATGCATAGCATTGTAAAAATCAGTCATTATCTCTCCTGTAAGCTTGCCATTAAAGAAGAAGCAGACATCTTTTTGGTTGTGTCCCACAGCCTTTATCTGTGAAGGCATTTGAAAAACTTTAGCGGTCTTCTGCTTTTCAAAGGTCTTTCAAATAGGTGTTAATTGTTGCTGCCCATCGAGCTTGATACAGCAGCAGTCTTCCAGTATTAGGTGTATGTGAGAAAGGCTCTTATATACCTGTGAGTTCCTGTCGGTCAGCATTTGATTCTGCTTCCATCCAAGATGGGACCACTACTGGACCTTGTGGGCCATTAAGAGATTGAGGAAGCGTAATCCTGTAGAATATGTGGTTTTCTTATTAACTGATTTTTTACAGAAATCACCCTGTCATTTCTAGCTATAGGCTTTTGGTATCCAGTCTTGTTGCTGATTAAAAGTCGCACAAGTATTTTTCTCTCCTCAAGAGCTCTAGAAGAGCGGTGGCAAGTGATTGCAGCAGTTCAAAGAAACGCTTTTATTTACCTCATAATTTTTCAGCGAAGGATCCATGGGTAACCTTTGGTAAGCTGTACATGTCATCTTATCTTGTCAATCAGGTAAAAAAGCTTTCTCAATTTTATTCCTAATCGCACGCACCATTTTTAGAAACCCCACTTTTGAAATGGCAGTGTGATGAGGTGCACTGTACAGCAAGACAAGCGAATGCGGAGGCATGCATAATCGCTCACCTCTCGTTGATAAGACTGTTATCAACTCTGTTTGCTTGGCAAATGTGCATGTCTGAGAATTCGTTTCAAAAGTAAGTGAAGCAAATAAGTTTATGTTTTGATAGTATTGGCCTGAATGGCTTAAATTTAGGTGTTCTATGCATTTCCAACAATATATAGGCCTCGATATAACTTTCTCCGGGTGCTCTGCAAAATAGCAGCTGAGGTTATAGAGTTGTCACAGCAGCGGGCGACCACCCTACAAATTCATTTACGTGATAACTACTTACGACTATGTTCCAGATACAAAAGGTCTCTGGCTTCCTGGCCTTTATAAAGGCGCTCTTAAGTCCAACAAATATCTTTCATATTAGAAACCAAGGTCTACACAGAGCGTGCTTGAAGTCTTTCAGCTTCTGCAATGCCTGGTAACTTGTGTGCCATTTACCAATGCATTTCAACTGAGGTCCCATATGCGCAAAAAAAGGCCGGAAGCCGCAAACTGTTGACTTGGTAAGTCGCGTCTTATCTGTTTGTCCTGGTATACATGAAGGGATTTAATTTTTTGGCTTTATCAGAAATAGTTAGAATTACACATCATTAGAGTTCCATCTGTGATTAAATACGTGTGCTGGAAGAACAGATGGCATGGCCCTTCCACATCTGTGACATAATAAGTCTACTTTATTTGGAGAAACTTTTGTGAGGTCAATAAATTTAACTCCTTATACAAGCAACTTCAATCCTCCCTCATTCACAGAGGTCCGCCTGCTTGATTCTGGCCAGAGATATTATATCAGAAATATATCAGATAGCAATCACAACAGACATCATCAGAGAGTAAATAGGTCATACACGAGCGAATGAGCGGCGGAGAAGGAACAAGTGAATGGGGAAAAGAATAGAAGGGAGAGATCTTACTGGAGACGTCGACCAAATCACAGCTTCTCTAATTATTTTCATACACTCAGAACATTAAACCCTCCTGACGCTTTGTCGTGTGCACCTGAAAGCTGCCCAACAAATCAGCGAAACAAATGCCGTTCCTTTATATCGTGGCCTGATATATGGAGCTAAAAATTCAGGGCTCAAAAAATAGGCATACGTGCGTACGATCGTACAGGCAAAAGTACACTTCGTACGCCGGAAATTCACTTTTAAGTACGACGTCGTACGGTCAAACTGCCGTTCCCCCAAAATGACTTCATTTATTTCATCTTTCAACAACCTTTTAACTCGTTTCATTGGCCTTTTGTTGCATCGGCAAGCTATTGGTAACCAATTAATTATTCACCGCTATTTTTGCTTCCATCTACGTCAGATTATCTAGCGTTGTAATTTTTTTTCACCTGACAAAAAATCGAGCTGCTCAATTAGATGAGTCTCATTTTGTGGATTATAACTTTACATGTTGAGTTCTTAAATTGGGCCCCATTTAAAAAAAGCATGAGTTCTAAACCCTTCACTGCAGCTTTCAATTATTTGCTAGTTGAGTACTTTTCTTCTCAAAATGTTAAGTACTCTTTCACTTGCGATGTTCACTCTTATGGAATCATTTTCCGTAACTCAAAGATCGTTAATTCCATGTAGTATTTCTCCGTAGCGATATTCTGTTATATAGTTGTTCATCTGTTATAGCAGGTTAATTTTAGCTTTGGAAAAGTATCTCCCTTTTCCTTGTTTTTCACTTTGTTATTTGTGGCACCATGGTATTTTGTAATGTATTCATCATTGTTTTGTTCTACCCTGTTTTCAAGTAAAACACCTGGTCTTTTCGTGGAAGGTGTGCTATAGCCCCGGCGCACGTGGCATGCAAGTAAAGCGCCCCTTGGAGTGCTTTTGTTTTTCCTCACTGACGTCACCAACAAGCTTAACAAGCTTAGGTATCAAACTTGTAGACAATGTATCGAAAACTCTGCAGGACATGCTGTGTGCCCTCTTCTCTATTCTGCTGTTACATAAGGCTTGCCATGCAAGATAGCGTTGAATGAGAAGGATTTCTCTCAAATTGGTGAACTTGCTTTTCTCCGTCTGTTCGGGCCTGATAACTTTTCGTGACAGCAAGCTGCCTGCATTCTTTTCTGTCCTCTAACTCTTGGGCAAGCCGATAGTATGACAGGCTATTGAAATGTGAGAAAAAATGAAACTTTCTGGTTCATTGCTGATTTGTGTGTGTGAATTTTACCTGGTCTAAAAATCCTCTTCATTGTTGAAAATGGACTTCTGATTTCTTATTCTTCGTTTTGTAGATCGTGGGCCGGCACATATGCGAAACACGAAAGGCTTAAGTGCTGTCTTCACTATAATATTCAGCAAGTCTTCTGATACTGTTCTTCAACAAGCTTTAGTTACTCTGGGTGATGCTGTGATATCATCAAGTAAGTTAGAATGTTTTTGACTTGCCTTATGGGTATTCGTATTTTTATATTGTGATCATGTTTTCATACTGCAACCATCAGTTGAGTACTTCCAAATCCTCTTAGAGTACAATGCCTCACAGATTTTGGCTGATTAGTTCTGTTGCTATGGTGATCTACCCTACCTTACTGTTCGCTGGTTGGTTGCTCATTTCTTTGAGTTCTCTCTTTTCTCAAAGAAAGCTGCGAAGTCTAGTCCAGATCTAGTTTACAATTCAAAAAAGCTTGACTGGGTCTGTCAAATGAATCGTTTTCGGTACAGTGCTGAGCTACGATGTAGCCGTATGCATCTGCGTGACAGAGGCAGAGCTTAATAATCAACAGTAAAAGTCAGACCAGCAAATGGTTGATATCAAATATAGGTTAACTGCAGCTGATGAGGGATAGGAATACTTGTGGACATGTAATACAGAGTCTTTTTCTGGGGTCACCCAGACACCCCCAAACAGATGTGGGAGCAGCACCTCCCCGGGTGGAATACGAAAAAATTCATTATCCTGTCAATTTTTTTCTTTTTTTGTTTTGAGTCAAACTAACAATTATTTCAGTACACAAGTTCATCGTTTAGGGGCAGTTTCCATTCTTTTTGAATTTCATGACATAATAAACTTTGCCTATTTCATGAAAGTTGCTACTGATTTAAAAAATTAAAATTCTGCAGAGCATAGAGGGAAACAGCCTATTTTCGGCTTCTTGATGCACCTTACAGAGTAGGAGTCCCTGTGCTGGAAATTGGAATACACACACAGTTGTATTACTTTCTCGATATATGTATAATCAGGGTTTTTGAACAGCAACTTTGGTTGAGGGTCAGTTTTGCATTGACATTCAGTTTTTGTCTCGCAACGATTTGGCGCTGCCAGACATATACCAATCATTTTATTGGCATGCAATGGCTCATGCTTTGTAAAAGCTTCTCGGAGGTTGAAATGCATTATTTCTTGTAAAACAGTTATAGATTACCTCTGAAACTCAATCACATTGAGTTGTAATGTCTGTATACCGGGCGTCTTTTGCTGGCTGGATAAAACTCATAACTGTCTCATGAAGCCTCTACCAAGCATTCTGTTTATGTATTTAACCCATTACTGTCTTGTTCTCTGTTTTAGAGGAAAATAAAGCCATTGTCTGTCTTGATAACTTGTTCTCAAAGATACAGAAAGACATGCTTGGGGTAAATACGAATGGGAAAGTCATTGCATCAGCCTGCTACTTTCTGTCTTGTCTTTGTCAAGACTTCGGTGAGAGCTTACTTTGCTATTGAGCTGTATTTGTGCTCTATATAGTGTATTGACCTTGACAGGTCTGCTAAAAATAAATATTTTTGACATAATTTATTAACACAGATCTGGCTAGTTTGATGCTGTGACAATCAAGGGATATAAGGGTTTGCTTTTTTATTTATTTATTTTTTTCTTTTTTTGGGAGGGGCAGCCCTGTTAATCTACGACGGCATTCAGCTTTGCTGCCGACGGAAATGAGGTTCATGACGGCAAAATTTTGCCGTTGTCATTTTTTTAGCATTGGAGTCAGTAACTTTCCCCTCAGTGACTTGCGGTAGCCAGTATGAACATCTGTATCGCCCACTTATGACATAACCTCATCCACATGTGACGTAGTAATCTATCTTCTGATCAGTAATCGTTTTCACAACACCTGCCACTTTATTTAGCAAATGTCCATCTGTTTCACGTAGTAATCGATCTCCTAATCACTTTAACAACAAGATTCTATAATTCGATGATTGCGCGAGTATGATCAATAATACATCAAGTTTTAGGCTTGCTAGAAGTGACACAAACAAGAGGGTGCCTACCCTGGAAGTGTTCTGCTTCAATCATTGGCCCTATTCATAATGAGATGCAAGAAGTTCCGCTAAGGTGATTGCCTCTATCTACGTCGAGAAAAAGAATATTCTGCCAGAGCATGAATAAGCCGGGAAAGGGTAGACTACCAAGCATGCGCAAGTTAATGCGTAAGTACTGATTGTTTGTTGCATGCATATAAGCTGTGTTGCGATAGGGGCATGCCCAGTATTGGACATTTGATAGTTAGTGCCCCACAAGCGTTTGACAATCTGCGACGTTGGGTCTACTCATCATATTCTCCGTGTGGGAGTTGCTAGTCCACGCTGGAGTGGAAAGTTAACCCTTCGAGGCTCAGGTTTGTGGTTCCTGTAGCAACGGCTGATCACCCTTGACGTCCCACGGCATCTTCCCTGCCCATTCCGAAAGTAAACCTATGGCCCTGATGACTTAGGTTTTGCCGTCGTACTGCCGCCAGCCTGGAAGCCCACGACGGCAAAATTCTGCGTCGCACATTTTGCTTAATTTACAGGGCTGGGGGGGGGCGGGGGTGATCTTTAGAAATGTGTTCTATTTGAAATACCCTGAATGGACATCTATCTCATTTCGTTTATTGCTTAAAAACTATTTTGGTATTCTCACTATAGTGGACAATTTTGGCCATCTGTTCTTTGTTCATCAGTCTTTCCAGTGCAACACATATTCTTGGACACCATGAGTTTTTCTGAAATTTTGCAGGAAGATCAATATCCATAATCTAAACCAAGGGATGAAGCAAGATTTTTGAAGAACTTGTATGTTCAGCTTGTAGGTGGCCACCCTAAAATGGCCATGTTCTTGAAATATTTCAAGATACATGCATTACTGTTTTTTTAATTTTGGATGTGAGAGTTCATGAATACAAATAGTACTTATTTGGTGGCCCTTATGCCATACCAAGGAAGGCTTGCTGATGGCCATGAACATGCAACATGGCAATTTTAGGAATTTTTACCATCAACATTTTAAGTGCACCTCATACGTTTTTTTGTAAAGTTTGGTAGGAATCTTAGAGGCAACATCGCTAATCTTATGAGCCACGCACTGTTTCTGAGAAGACATATGTTCGGCTTCGGCTTCAAGAATGCTTCATTGCGGTTTTTTATTTTTTGGTGTTAAGCTTGGCTGTAGTAGGTTGTCTTATGTGTTGTGGAACATGCCTAGGAATGCTCTTGTTTGGGATGTGGCCATCTTTTGCCTAGAAAATATGTGAAAATTGCAAGTCATGGATTTTCTGAAAATATTGCGGGAACTCTAGGTATTGTAATTTTTTGGCTGCTTATCAATGTAGTGAACCATGGATCTTATTTGGAATAGATATTGTTCTTTTTGGGTGCAGCAACTTATGTACAAATATTTCAAAACCCATTATTACTTTTGGGTATTTTTTTGGTGCGGTGCTTCCGAGAAATTCGTCGGAAAGCCCTCATTTTGGTGCGGGTATGTCTAAATATTGCTATTTCATGTTTCCTGAAAGTATTTCAAGATCTGTGCCGGTCAGCTGTTGTAGTTTTTTTGGTGGATAGGTCACCACAACAGAAGACAAGTTGAGACCATTGAACAAGAAGACCGGTGAAAAATGTTAATGCTTCGATTAATCACCCCCTTCTTTTAACCACCCCCTTCGAATAAAAGCACCTCTTTTCAGTAGATTTTTCAATAAACCCCCACTGTTAAACGCACCCTCTAATAGATGCCCCCACTCTAGAGGGGAGTTTGTGAGAGATACACTTATTAACACAGTAAAACTACTACCAGTACTACATCATTACTTCAGTTTTGTTGCTTTTATTTCGCGTAAGAGTATGGAAATATGGAAAAAAAATGATGCTTACGATGATATTGACATCAAATCTAGTGTATATTTCATTGATGTAGAAATTTCATACGTAAGGAAAAAAGCAGAATTTCATAAAAAGATGTAATAGACACCCCCTCTTTTAAACGCCCTCTCGAATGGACACCCCCTGAAAAAACCTGAGCTTACATAGTGTGACCCCCCCCCTTTAAGAAGGGGGGCCATGGACTTTCCAAAAAATTGCGAAAAGGGGAGGGATGAAAATTTTCTGTAGAAAGGGTGGGGATGAACAAATAGGGGGATTTGGTAAAAAGGATGGACATGATTGCTAGCGAAGAAATGGTTGCAGTGTAATGCTCGTGCTAGATTTTCATCATTGAGACAATCACTGGATCAGTGTTTCGACAATTTTTAGAAAGGGAGGGGATGCCAGAAAGGGGAGGATTGACCAAGAAGGGGGGATTCAACCCCTCTGCACGCCATGTTATAATCGAAGCATTGCAGTAGTTGCTGTTGATCATAGAATTGTCTCATTATTTATTTAAGATCCCCAATCAAGTTTACAGGCGTCCAATATGGTTTGTTTGTTTTGTTATTAAGTTTGACAGATATTTTATGAACATACCACGCACCCTTTCGCTATCCAAACATCTCACCTGATTAGCACTTGAACTATGTTTAAAATGTTGGTGACAGTGTTCTAGTCGGAGGTATTTCTTTGGCCTATCTATGATATAGTAAAGCATTGATATTTGTCCATCCTATTCCATTCTAGGGAAAGCACAGCAGAGAATCAGAAAAACTAAATGCCTTGATCAATTAATGGAACTTTACAAGTAAGATACCTGTTCAATGACGAATTGTATTTGTGAAACCAAACCAAAATTTTGTTTTGCCTTATCCTCACTAGTTTTATATACCTCTAGTTACCATGAACTTGTTTAAACCCCTGTGGTGACTATATATCTTTAGAGAAATGTGTAATGTGAAATCTTTGTTGGTTTGGTAATGCTGCAAGATAGAAGCGTTTGAAAGCAGACTTGTGTTGAAGTGTCAGTCTCTCATAGTGTTCAGAAAAAGGAAAATTTCAGAAAATTTTATAGATGGAATAGATGCTACTTCATCTGTAGAATCCATAAGATCTTTGTCACCTTCTTATCTTTCGGTCTTTTTCGTTTTTGTGTATTTTTTCTCAGAGGAGATGATATTCTTGTGATTGTTAATTTGATGAAAATTTGACCAGAATTTCCTTTTATGGTAGGTTGATTTGTTCAGGAGCTTTAACTTCACTTATTTCTTTATTGAAAACCGGCTCATAAGCTCTTATATTTCACTGGTCTGCCCAAGTGAAAATAAAGATAGCAAAGAGAAATCACAGTGAAGAGTTTTTGCTAAAACATTTTCTACACCCTGCGTCTCTTGCTAGATGGTGTATTACAGTTTTTTTACTTTTTGGTGCATTACAGTTTTGGATATTGGTGTACAATGGGCCTGTCTGCTATAGTATGCAATTGAATTCATATTTCTTTCCAATTATTGGTTTATTTGTCTTCGTTATTGACAGACGTTATTCTCTGAATAGGGTGAGTGTGTGAAGCTTCCTCAGTTGATTGTGTGTGCTTAGCTTGCTCCAAGTTTTTTCGTCACAAATAGCAGATGAGCTGTCTGACTGCCTTTCCATCTTTGCACTTAGGATTAGGTTTTTCCTGGTTTACTGAAAAGACTGCTGAAAGACTGAAACAATCTTATGCCTCATAGTCTCCCCTTTCAATAATGCTTGTCAGTGACAAGGTTTTCATGAGCAGATAAGTAAGCATGCATTACATTTTTGGTGTGTGCCTGACTCTGAAAGACATGGCCCTGAATAGTTACTTTGTGCTTCATGTAGTTGCACTCAAGATAAAATCCGAGGCAAATGCCAAGGTAACATGCCAAGGTACGTGAAACAGTTGCTGATGACCTGGTATCATTTGCTGAAGATATGGCTGAATTTCAACCACTGCAAGTATATGTTTTAACTCTGTCTCTCAGAGTCATGAGTATGTTTTGTGGCAGTATGTATTATGTTAGACTGCTGCATGTGTCCCATATTGATCTGATATAGGCACTTCCATCCAAACTCAAAGAGCACTTCTAGTGAAGAACAATGGTTTGACAAGGTTGGCACATACAACAGTGGTGTCCTAAGCCAAGTATCGGCAGCTATATCTGCTTCAATGAACCGACCACTGAACAGTAAGTGGTTAACATTCAAGTGAGAATATACTCTAGGTGTGTTTCTGTAGGGAAGCTTATTAAATTGATTACCAACTTTGTTCTTTTGTATGAACCTGTCATTCTCAGCCCATTTTTCTGAATTTAGATTGAATTCAGCCATTTTTATTGGGGGCCATTTGTACCTCCAAATTTAGTTGAGAAAACAGTTTTGCATCATGAGATATAGATACTTTACTTCCTGGTCCTTCTAAGCATGAAATTTTTATTGCATAGAATTGCCAGAACTCTGAAAGGCAGTTTTTCAGAAAACGTTCAATATATTCTATGAAATATGGCTACAGATCATCTTAAAAACTCAATTAAATCAAGTTTTGACACCCATACACTGGACATCATTTGCCGGCTGGATAAAATCCTGAAAATGTGAAAGATTAGTTGCATGTCACATGACAAAAGGCCAGGTCTAGGGAATGGGCTGACCATATTACTCCAACTGTGGCAGGATATGCGTAGATTTTGCAAGGTTTGCTGTTCTTAAGATATTTTTCGAAAACCCAAGTCCCAAGTCGAGCAGAATCGACCAATCCCCCCTTACGGAATAAGGTCAAGGGCTACATAATTGTGATGCAAATTTAACCCTTCCCGTGCCGGGCCTACAAGCCGGTTTTCACCAGATTTAGCCCTTTTTGGAGATAGTTTTTGAAGGGGTTAAC
>JAOBRC010349127.1:0-12866 GCA_027575255.1 Scolionema suvaense
ACACATCATCTCACACCAGCGTTGTGTATCTACAAAAGAACATTGGCAATGCTCATCAACACATCATCTCACACCAGCGTTGTGTATCTACAAAAGAACATTGGCAATGCTCATCAACACATCATCTCACACCAGCGTTGTGTATCTACAAAAGAACATTGGCAATGCTCATCAACACATCATCTCACACCAGCGTTGTGTATCTACAAAAGAACATTGGCAATGCTCATCAACACATCATCTCACACCAGCGTTGTGTATCTACAAAAGAACATTGGCAATGCACATCAACACGTCAGATAGAGCAGAATGTATATGCACGAGACAGGAGACAGGAGCCTCTTTCTGACTAAAACGGAGTTGCTTCTATGATGAGCAGGAAAGCCTCTTCTAGTACTATCTGTAGAAAACTGGGTGTGTGCACTGAGCTGATAAAAGACTTGAAGGAGAAACCTGAGCTGATAAAAAAAGCATTGAAAGGAGATACACTAATTTTTTTTTATAAGCATAACGGCTATAAGCACATTTAGGGTAAAATGCATATTGTTACCCTATGAAATTGTGCAAAGGTCCAAATTCCCAATATGTTACCTATTTTTAGTTTTACCTTTAGTTATAAAACTTTTTAACGTGAAAGACAGTACAAAAGCAGTATATTTTTAATGTTGGGCATAATTGGGAAGCAACTTGTGAGATTCAAAGTACACATAATGAAACACTCTCTTTCCAACACAACAAGCAGTGAAAAACATTCGAAAGCAAAAAAAACATTGACAGTACTCGAATAAAGTACAGTAGATAAGCATATAAGCATATTTGAGCCTTGACTTCGTACAAAATATAAGCATATGCGATAAGCATATTTTTAGGGTAAAAAGCCAAAAACAGCTAAGCATATAGGGTAACCTCGGAGCAAACGCTTGCTTATAAAAAAATTAGTGTATACCACAAACGCTGAGGACAACCAACACACCTGAGAAAACTAGAATGAGCTAAATGAAAGGGATTTTCACACGTAATTGCACTATGTATTACCCAAAAACGCAATTTTCTTTAGGCTAGGCAACAATATTTCAATATTCAGAGGAGAACGATAACATTACCAGACCTGGCAGCTGCCGCACTGCTCTGTATAAACGGGTTTGCGCCTAAACGTGGGATCCAGAAGCATGCCCCCATTGCCCAGCGAAACAGCTCTGACTAGTAGACTTAGTTCTGAAATAAGCACAAAAATAATAACCACTCTCCACATCCTGACTCTCTTGGGTTGGATCAAATCACGGTCAGTGGAATAGCAACAATCATGGCTGAGTCTCCAAGATCTGCACAATTCACAACGAAGCTTCCAACGATCTGATTCATATGAATGTCCCCTTATAACATGCGATATACATTTACCCACTTTCTCACAGATGGTAACAAAGATATGATGGCAAAAGATTACAGGTTTCAAGTAGAATATGACTTGTTTGGCTATTGTTTTAGACTCATTCACCCAGCCGCACAAACGTGGTACCTATCTACCCATGGGCTGGCTGGGGAAGTGAGCACAGGCAAGACATGCTGAGATCCGGCCAAACAGTTTTGGAGATATCCTTGTCACCATTTTTACTTTTAAATCAACAGATCTTGGCCCTTCCACCTAATACATGTACGGTACTTGAAGGTTGTCCAAGGCAAAATACTTTCCCTTTAAATTTTCGGCTCTCCAGTAATACACGACTTTACAGTTTCAGCTGCACACTGCAAGAGACCAACTATTGCTATGGAGACAGGATAATTTGGAGCAAACGCAGCTGATGCTAGCCGCTGTCACTGGGTGCTGACCAGAGAAACCAGCATGCTATCTCAATCTATTGATCATTTTGTAGATATTACTTGCTCTATTTGAGGAATAAAACACACTGGGGGAAAAGCAGTAACTAGCGGCTAATTTATCATTTGACTATTACCTTACTACGTCAAATTAAGCCTCATACTTAATTATGCCGCACATTAAAAAATGCGGCTTAATAAAAACGTGGCTTAAATAATGATGTGCCTTAATAGAACGCGGCTTATTTAAAGACCGGGCAAGTTAAATAGAAAAACTCTATTTCTGCTGGGTGACTTTATTCAATACACTATATCACTGTTCACTGTCATCATCACTACTTTCTACCTTGGCATTAAGTTCCTCTAAAATATCCTGGCTTTCATCATGATAGCTGTAAAAGTAAATCCGTTCTAACTTTTTCTTCAGTATTAAGGGACTCCTGTGGCTTAATTAAAACCTCACAATTTCCTAATTTTGTCCTTGTGCGGCTTGATTTTAGTGCGGCTTAATTTAATGCGGCGGAATTAGATACACGGCTTCATTTGACGTAATCAGGTAGGCTAAAACCTTTAATTCTCACCTGAAATGCAAAAACAGCTGAAGACGCTCTGACGAGATATTTTCCGCTGTGTTGTTGCTGCTTTAGAAGAAATTATCTGTACACAAAAAACAGACATTCGCCTTTGGTAGCAATGCAGCAGGCTCAAATCGAGGAATTCTTCACGAGATATGCATGTCGTATTTTTTTCATTCATTGCGCAATGCACATTCTATACTCCTAATTTGCATTAAAGGAGAACTAATGTCAAGAAATACTTTTAGCGCGAATGTTAAAGTCATGCATGAAGATCCCCTTTATAACAGTTTTGTTTCCCTATCGCACTTTGTTTACCCTGTTCTAATCTAATTTCAGCATCAATTTCACACTACGCTCGTCGCCATCTAGGAGCTTCAGCAGTTTGAGATGAAGGTCTGGGTTCTAATATTATGATAAGTCAGTAACGTCAATCCGGCTCCAGCAACAAAAATCCTCAAAAGAATACAAGCATCTGAGAAACCCTGAGCAAGACCGATTCTCATATACAAAAAAAACAGCGATGTCACAATGGTCTTATACTTTCCTCTACACCAAGAGAGGATCAGAAAACAAACAAAATACATTGAAGTTGGGGTACCACGTCATATAAAATAGATTGCGAACATAGCTTCATGCATCACAAATTTACTGCTTGTTACCCTCTCTTTACCATTGCCGCCAAAGCTTACGAGAGAGTAAACATACAAGCAAGAAAAAAATCGTTTCACCGATCGTATTATCTACATTCGAAACCAATTAATCAATAGCCTGTCGTAACTATCGATTCTTACTCTTCACTATCAATTCGATAGCGTGGTTTCTACTTCTAATGTCAGCATTGCACTGTGATGGTTTATAGTAAGTTAAATACAAGTTTCTCGCGTTGTGCCTGATTGTATTGGTTGTAGAAATAACACCATCATCAAATTTCAGTGAACGTGATCACGAGAATTTGCATGGGTGGTTCAGTAGACATGGTTGGGTGGAAGTTGAGATTTAGAACTGGTTGTGATGAATGCGGATATCCAATTGCAGATCTAGGCTTGAATTGGTATTTACTAAAATACAACCAAGAACGGTCTAGCTTTGTCGAAAGCTAGGAGAAAGAGTAGGATAAACGGATTTTATTTTCTATGCTTAGACTAGTCCTCGTGATTCACGCTTGAACTTCTTTTCTCCATGATGAGTCAACACTATTGCACCGCAAGTATAGGGTTAGCATACCCTGTTCTCCAGATTTAGCGTGGATAGGGTTCTACATCACGACTTCAGCTGCTCCGCAGAAAACCGTGTCAATTTCCTACTGCTCAGAGCGGAAAGACCAACCAAGATGGGGACGAGCGTGGCAACACTAATTTACGAAAAATCATATCAACCAAACATTGTTGACCTTAAAAATTAGTGTGGACGACATTTTCTTATCGTCATCTTTCATATTAAAAAAATTTTGGACACCCATCAGTTCTCCTTTAATGCTCTGGCATTTTTAGGCATTGCACGGGGAGAAACTATTTTCGCGAAACTCGTCTATATTCTTTAAATATTTTGAGGAAAAAGCTATATAGCTACTCACGCAAGGCAAAATACACGTTGAATCTGAATTGCAAATTTTCAGTTCACGCATCAAGGATTTACATTTACTTCTTTTCAAAAGCAAGTTATTAAAACTTTCAGCTTTTCTTTGTCTGAAGTATCTCCCAGAGCAAGTTTCACTCCGCAACTGCTTTTGCCAAAACCTGGCAAAAACACTATCTTCCAAAATGTTCAATCTACTTCCGTTTAATGCAAGCCTCAAATACGATTTTGCGCTGAATGTTTCCATCTCCATGCTTAGCTTCTTATTTTATTCTTCTAACATTTTTCTGCTATTGCTTTTATGTGGCGCGAGTTGCAGGAGGGAGTTGAGGACAAATCTATAGGATTCTAAGCATATAAGCTATTTTTTTCAGTAGCACTTTTTGCTTATTGCCTTCCTAATTCTTTTTACTTGGCTCATGCAATATGCTCACTAAACTAAAAGTATTTCTAACTACCTCCTAAAAATGGAAAGTTTAATGAGAGTGAAAAAAATTTGACTGGTTTTATATTATTAAAAACGTTTCTGATAGCAGAATAAACATTCTCAAAATTTATTCCTTTGCCACAGCACAGACATTGACTGTTCGAATCACTACGATCCTAGAAGACTTATTCAGCACGCAGCAAGCTCTCAAAGTTTTCTAATTAAAAATTTCCAGCCTATACGCCGGATTCAAGCATGAAAAATATCTTCAACTGATGACAATTCTTTGCTCCAACAGATCAGGTACGTTGTCATTCAAAAGGATTTGCAGAAAACATTTTTCCAGCTATATTTTGGTAAGGCTTTTCTCTTTCAAACGGTCAGTCTCACTATTTGTGTTCACATCAGCCAGTGTTTGCAGAGCCTAAGCTAATCAAAAAAATAATCAATCTGTCTTTGCATGCACTTGTCTATATCACATATTTATTTTGTCTAAGAGCATTTTGAGCTTCTAAAGCTGGCACCTTTATCTGTCGATTGTGCCAAGTAAAATATCCCATAAAGTTTAATTGGCCTTGTTATAGGTGCAGCTCCTGTATCCTGTTCAATAGGGTAATAATGAACGTAGAAAATTGAAGTTGGTTGATTTTAAGCAAAGAATGCGACTTGCACTGTGAGCAACACAACCAGAAGTCCATGGTTGAACAAAGAATATGACTTGCACTGTGAGCAACACAACTAGAACTTGATGGCTGAACAAACGAGTAGCGAAAGCAACCTCAGCCTTTAGGGATGTTGCGAGCAGAAGACACACATGCCGCCAAATGAGATGACCAATGCTCTAAAGGTTCACAACTTGCAAAATTAAAGGCATTTAACTCGAAAACAATGCCACCGCACTAAAGCTCCAATCTTACAAGTTGGCAACACTAATGCCAGGTGGCTCCGAAGGTTCTCAATCGGGACGACAAATTTCCGCGGGCAACTATAATCACGTGAGGCAACAGAAAGGTAAATTTTCAGCCAGCATCGAACGACCAATACATCATTTTAACTTCCATAACATATAACATCTTGGAAAAAATATTCAGCAAAAAATACTTTTCCAGCCAAAATAGAAAATGGATTTTTCACAACTTCTAAATCAAAGCAGCAGACTAGATTGATCCTTCAATGCTCTATAATTTTTGACAATAATGATATGCGCTGTGACAGTTAGGTTCCTCGATAATTTAAGTGAGAGACTATTTGAGCACTATTCGATATTCCCATAAAAACAGTGCATAGCCTGATCAGAGATCTCTGGACACTCAAAACTGTGCGCCAGCTTTGTAATACAAAGCAGCTAATGACTTGTCATTAGCCAGTAGGAGCTAATCCAGGGGGGTGACGGCAAGAAAAACGTATCCATGATAAATTGCTGATAGTTACAAATGCCTGACTGATCCCATTGTCAATCAAGGTGTACGTCTAGCAATGCTATTGCCAACGCTTCTGTCAGCCATATTGATACATGTCTGGAAAGAAAACAAAGAAGTTGCAACCCCAGTCTTATCCCTTTCTGGCCAACTTTTGTCAAGCTTCTCCGTGCAGGTTGCTGCAATGGATGCTACACCTTTTTTTATAAGCATAAAGCTTACAAGCATATTGAGGCTGAGATTTTGAAAACATTAAGCATGATATAAGCATACACCAAGGATGGGAATGAGGTTCACCGGTAAGTACTTTCTATGAATGTTGTTTGTTCTGGTTTTGCAAAACTCACTTTATAGCTATTACACATAGTTTTACGGGACCATTTCAACATGTTTTCTAAATGATGAGTTACAAAATAACAAATTTGGCAAGTTTTCGTTTTGCTGATCTTTCAATGTAAGAGAAATTATATGGTCGTGATTCAAAACTCCAACAAATCAAGCATATGGTACGCATAAACGGACCCTTAAACCACAAAAAATTGAAGTATATTTCAGGCCGAGCTGAAATTACCTGATGCTTAGAAAAAAAAAGGTGTAGTGGATAGACTAGAAACGTCGTCCCTAGAGTAAAGATATCGTAAAGTTAATACACATTTGCCGAAACACCGAGGGGGCGACTAGGAGTTTTTGGCACTGCTCGCTGCTAAGCTCTTCCCATCTGCACGTCGAAATTTTGACATGCGATACGAGAGATTATAAGCGCGTCAAAAGTGCCAGCTTGCCAAAAGGTCCTAGTCTGTTCTTCAGACTGCTTTAATTACATAACATCACTTTCTGCACTGTACAACACAACCCTGCCAGGGTGACTTCAAAAGAACAGATGCTCTAGTCTATGCAGTGAACTGAAGTCCACCCCCTTTGCTTTCTATAGTACCCAAAAAATTAAGAAACTTAGGTCATGCTCTTAAGCACCAAATACACGATCCAATTAATTGGTCCAACTAGTTAGCTGCAATTGCAAAAACAAAAATTTTCAAAGCTCATTGCACATGATTCACCACCATTGCTTCCAGCACACCTGTGCAGTACGCGTCCTTGGGAGCTCCTTGTGAGATGTATTTCTTGGGCACAATAATTAGATCGTGCATTTGCAACACGATAACTGTCCAATTTTTCTCATCCAAATAATTGTACAATTAACTGGACCGTATAGTTACAACATGATACCTGTCCAATTTTTCACGTCCAACGTATTGTATCAATTAACTGGATAGTGTATTCTACGCTTTAAGGAAACACATACAGCAGATAGTCTAACTTTGCAATCCCTACAATGTCCTATTAGAAGCAATGCTAACTTGGAGGAGGTGTGAGAAACCAAGAACCACAGAAGGTCACAAAAGGTTTAACGTTCGACTTATATGTAGGCCAGCCTGTCTCACAAAAAAACCACAGATAGTAAACCTGTGCTCAGAGCAGCTCAAATTATTTAAATATTCTGCAACAAAATTGATGTGCACGCCTACACTAACCTTCCTTAGCCTTGCATTTCGAGGTATCGTTCTTATAAGCTTCGAAAGTAGCATTTCGAGGTATCGTTCTTATAAGCTTCGAAAGTGTTAGCCTAGTATTTCGAGGTATCGTTCTTACAAGCTTCGAAAGTGTTAGCCTTGTATTTCGAGGTATCGTTCTTATAAGCTTCGAAAGTGTTAGCCTTGTATTTCGAGGTATCGTTCTTATAAGCTTCGAAAGTAGCATTTCGAGGTATCGTTCTTATAAGCTTCGAAAGTGTTAGCCTAGTATTTCGAGGTATCGTTCTTACAAGCTTCGAAAGTGTTAGCCTTGTATTTCGAGGTATCGTTCTAACAAGCTTCGAAAATCTTAGCCCACTTGGAATATAACTTATCAACTTGGAGAAGATTTGCAGAGGTGGCGTGTGGGCAACAAGATCCTTTACTCACTCAACAAAAGCTATTGACTTGGCAACGGTTTGCACAGAACAATCTGATTTATACAACAGCAAAACCACCTAATGCCATCCCAGATCCATGTCATTGACTAGAAGAAAACCTCTCATCTACATAAAATCAGGAAAGCAAGGCCAAGGTTGAAAAGAATCTTACCAGTTCCAAGTCATCCTTGTCAAGCTCACGGTCTTTCCTCTGCTTTATACGTTCTATCAGATCAACTAAATCTTGATCATACTGTTCAAAATAAGAGCCTTCAGAAATGAGATGGAAATTCATGGCAGTATTATAAAGTGTAGCAATTTTGGAATCTGCACGTTGAACAGCTGCATAAAGATTTTCCTGAAAACAAAAGAATAAAATTATGTGAAAATCATACCACATTATAAAACAAGCATCTTATCACTGCAGCAAATATAACAATTATACTCATGTTGAACTATGGGGAAAATTGTTCATCTTCAAACCTTTGTAGGAATTAGTATTATATTTTTTGTACATTTCGCTTTAAAATTCAAAACATGGTGTGGAATCTGGCAGACCGTAAATACTTGTCCCTTATTAAATAGCACCAGTTTTGCTGCATCATTGTTGGTTTCTTCATTGTTCAACACAAGAAAAATTCAACAATTACAAAACTGCAAACAACAATTCTTCAAACACAGTCATCCATAGTTTTCCCTGAGGACTGCCACTGCTGGAGAATAACACTGTGAGTTTAATAGAAAGTGAATTGAGAGCTATCACCAATTTCTTGCACAATAACTACAACAAACAGTTTTCTTCGGGTAGACGCGATCATCTGATACGGGAGCAACAACTTGACAAATACGTCTTGAATAATTATTATAATTCCACTCTAAAGCACTGTGTCAACTGATCAGGGGATGCACAGCTCTATTTCTAAGCAGGGGGTCATTTACGGCGCTACTTCCTAGCTGGCACCATCTAATTATTTTTCCTCTGATGCAAAAAATGTCCAAGTTTTGAGAAAAATTTCTTCTAACAACATACCTTCATTCTGTCAACCAAAAGAAACAAATGACTGCAGTCAACTTTACCCTTGTCCCTTCAACTACAGTACAATCCCATGCAAATTCGTGCCAAGACAAGCACATTCCTAATATTGCCCAGAGAACAATAGGCGTGCTTGCACAACAAATGATTTGATTGGAACATATTTTTAGGACAATGCATGAGCCTAAGTATAAGAATAGTATAAGAATCTATTTTACGAAGGAGAATCTGTCGAGTCTCCCTCTACATTGAATGTCCTTTCTCTCTGGTTATGTTGATGGTTCTGGTGGTTTAAATATGGCATAAGTGAGACTGAATCGAGTCAAAAGAAGGTGGCTAGTAACCTTTAACATTCGTCACAAATACAAATACTTCTAATCGTGCATAAAACGTACTTCTTAAGTAATACGGTACTGTATCTGAATTGATTTGTAGTTTAACTGAATGGACAGTTTCTGTCCTACTAGTTGTCACTTTGTACCACATCAAGAGTACAGAATTTAAGAGAGTTTGATACTGACAATTCACCCGTCAGGCTGTTGATAACACAGAGAAGAGTACCACTCAACATGAAATCGCTGGCCATAGTACAGTATAATTTTGAGAATGCTCATCCCTGTCAGGCATCCATGTTAGGAAGCCAAAATTTATTGATCAGTTTCGCAAATAATTAGTAATCTTGATATCTTCCCGGAACACCCCGAAGAAATACGGGATACGAATGACCACGCGTAAGACAAGCAGAACACCCTGACGAAATGCCATTTTGGGATACGAATGACCACGCGTAAGACAAGCAGAACACCCTGAAGAAATGCCATTTCGGGATACGAATGACCACGCGTAAGACAAGCAGAACACCCCGAAGAAATGCCATTTTGGGATACGAATGACCACGCATAAGACAAGCAAGAGTTCTCTCAGACATGACACAACATCCATGTCATGAGTCTGTTAAATGTTCTACTCGAAAAAAGATCACATTAACGAACACATGTTGAAATATTAAAAAAATATAAAGAAAAAACAAAAACAGCAAGTTATGAATATCACTAGCCACCACCAGAGGGAACAATCCAAAATATGGCGCATGGTCAATATATCTCCTGCTCTCCAGCTCTACACCAAATATTGAAAAAAAGTACCAAACAGATATGTGGTGTTTTCGCACTAACCGCTTATACCTGGTCTGCACTGATTGTACTTATTTAGTTGAGAATGGCTGATGGTTAGCTGAAACATGTCTTGTTCTGGAATAAAGAGTATTTACCCTCCTGCTGGCAAAACCTACCTTGTCATGCTTATCCACGGGAAATGTCACATGATATATCCTTTGCAAGCTGCTCAACTCTTCCTGAAAAGCAAAGTTGAAACTGCACATGAAGAAGAAGAATGAAGAACCTTAGTGTCTTCAAATTTTGTTTGAGGGGGTGAAAATTGAAGGGGGTGAATTACCAAATTATTTAAATAGGAGGGGGAATTCACTTGAAGTATGTAAATAAGTTTTATAAGCTAAATAGTACAACTTCCTTTTATGGAGGTACACTCCACACCAAGAAGGAAAGGAGTAACAAAGAAGTTGCGGCAGCAACTTCAATGAGAAACTCGACAGTCTAGATGTAGTTTCGACCAGGAGTAGACACTCCTACATGATAAATCAAAAATCTCATCAATGTCCTTTTCAGGAAACCAGAGCTGATTGGTGAAGAGCAATCCCTGAAGGGCAGTTGTATTATTTAATTTACTTTGCACACATGCAAGATGTCTTCACTCAAAATGTTTTATGAGGTACTTTGTAAATGAAGCGAAGATTCAAGCAAGAGGCACAGGCTTCAAAACAACAGTCTGATATCAGACAGTGTCCGACAGGGTATATAGCAGCACTGACTGACATAAACCCTTGATCTGTCGGTCACTATGTCCGACAGCATAGCATTTGATAACTCATACCGTAAAATCAATTGAAGATCTGTTTTTATTTGTACTTAAATATGAACTTTTTACCTTGTCGTATTCAAAATGAAATATTTCAGTAAATCGTGAAGCTTTTGAGCCGAAATTTTCACCTTTTTTTCGTAACATATAGTTGCATGACAGTATGTTATTTATTTGGCGTCATAATAATTCGACCACACCAAAAATTATAAATTCGTCAAATTTTTTTTTAAAAAAAAAGTCCTAAAAAATCAGAAAACTGACCAAAAAAATTGAATTTTTCATTCTGAATAAAATGTAAGTTCCAGAACATGAATCTATAGCATCTAAATAACAATCTGTCCAATTTTTATCTATTCAGACCAATAGAGCCTGAAATATTCGACAAAAATCTTCTTCCTTCGGAAATCATGGAAAATTAGCAGCAAGATATATCAGTGCTAAGCCCATAATAAATAAAGAAGTATACCCACCAAACTGCAGCTACCACCTCTGCACTGTGCTATTTCACATAAAACGGCTCAAATGTGAATGCAGACACTTAAGTTTTACCCCAAAAGTCCAATGAAGTTGCACCAATGACTCCACACATTTGCAGGCTTTTGTCTCGTAGTTCCACCACTGTCCACGGCATCAGCATGAACATTAGACTCTCCCAAGTCAAACATATAATCTAAAAAGTCATACCCATGCAATAAAGCATCTTTAATTTCATTATTTTAGTTCCATCGCCCTTTTGGAACGATTGATACTAAGCCAAACACATCGCCATCTTTCTTCTGAAAATATGCTTGTATTCATAAGCAGATAGCTTGGGATTGCGTGCATCTTTTGATGTGCGGTATTCGCTGACTGTTCATAAATTGCTTAAATATGCAGAAATATTCAAAATGGTAGCATGCAACTTTGTACCTAGTCCAGAAAATAGCTATTTCTGCAGTACCCGCTCCGCAGAGATTCACAGCTCAAGTCAGCAGACTCAGTGAGAAAACTTGATTCGAGCAGAGGCTGTGAGCAGGCTGACAAAAGACACCATCTTTTGCAATAACTGTGATGGCAGAAACATGAAATTTCTACGCACAAATGAGAGCTTAAAGATGGATTGCATTTGTCAAACCAAAGCAAACCCACACCATAGTTTCTACCCCCCCCCCTTGGTAGAGGGGGGTGACATGTTTTTGAAAAATTCCAGAAAGGGGGGGTAGCAAAATTCTGTTTTTGAGGGGGGTTCAGCCAAAAAGGGGAGAAAAAAAAAATCAGAGGGGGGGGGGTACCAAAATTTAGTAGCAACTGTAGAATTTGTGTTCAAAATATCGATGAAATATCTTTTTCAACAATTCATTCCAATCTTTGCACTGAGATTTTATTAATTGTTGTTACGGTGTACACGATTTTAATACACTTACAAAACACTTATGACTTTGTTCCATAGTTAGGTGCTCTATTTACATCAGTATGTTGCTGTTAAAAGGAAACAGACTTGTCAAATTTCGCATTTTCGGCTCATGTACATTTGATTTTGCATGGTCAGTCGTAAGTTACAATTTCGAGGGAGGGCGTCACGGAAATTTTGGCTCTTAAGGGGGGGTGCCAACCAGAGGGGGGTCAACGAAAATTAAACTTCAAGGGGGGGGCTGGGGAAAAAAGGGGTGATCCAAATTTTAGAGGGGGGTTAGGATATTGATAGAAACTATGCACACTGTCGCCATAAATGCCTGCTTCAAGAGACAGTAACCTATTTCTGCACTTGGACAACCAGGCAGCCAGATACCTGTGATTAATCAGAATTCAAGGCAAAGCTAGCGTTTGTTCTGGTTTATGATTGACAGTTCTACAGAAACGTGCGAGCATGCATCATGTGATAAGAAAAGACTAGACATCTGCCAAACCTGCCTTCAAATTCAGAGAGTTGGTGAGTACAATGGGTCTATAAGGTAGTGGCAAAACGTAATTTTGTCTCTAAATAAATACCTACATGACGTTTATAACCAGTGGTTGTTCTAAGAAAATCAGCAGGCGAGCTGTTTGGGAGTGCATTGATCTCACCAAATGTTCACTTCTCGTTTTGGCGGGGAATGCAAGTTCTCTGTGCTGGGGATACGCCAGGCAAACGTCTTCACCTGCTGATGAACCC
>JAOBRC010349238.1:0-12866 GCA_027575255.1 Scolionema suvaense
ACTGATCTTCTTTGGAGTGTGGTACTCCCAGTTTCACCACATACTTCTCGTTATGTTACTCATTACACTCAGGTGTTCTGTTACCTCTTCATCTCAGTTCAGGGGCAAAGCTTTTACTATTTCTTGTTCGGAAGCAGTGAATCATGAATATCTAGGTAACAAAGACCAAATGTTCCAGAAAAACACATAAGGAATTGCTTTTTCTTCCTAGTTGTTCCAATGGGTCTCATTTTGGTCACTATGCTATTTATACGCTATGCATACAAAAAGGTTCTCACAAGAATGTGAAGTATGTGGGTATATTGTGGAAGTAGGTTGCGCATTGAGAGTGAAGTTTGAGACCTCACAATACCGTTGATCGAAAGTTAAAAAAATAGCCCACCCGAGATTGAAAGTCCTGGTGCATGAGGCTTCGTTTTACACATGTACATGATTTCTTTGCACGCGATTAATGGTAGGAAGCTCTAACAGCTATTTCCTTTCCTAGACATCTTGTTGGTCTCAATCTTGTAGCTATATGAATATCAGCCAAAGTATGGAATTGTTAGTAACACCTAAAGGACACACCGCAAGGCAACAAAATGTTGTGCCATTCAAGGCTAACATGTGTGTCATTGTCCAGTGCAATACACGTGTTGATGAATCCTACAAGAATTGGGGTAAATAGTAGCAGATGGTATCGAATTTGTGCTTTCTTTGTTATGTAAGAAGTGTGAAGAGTAAAGGATATATCTGGCTATTCTGTGCTCATCAGTTAGGGCAGAATTGTATGGTTGGTAGAAAGTGGAAGCAGTGTTTACCAAATTCAAGAAAAAGGATTTGCGTTGACTGTGTGGCGAATTATTGGACTTGTCGAAGGGCAAGATACGTTTTGGTTGTCACATGTTAACCAGCACTTAATAGGTTTATAAGATTGTGCAAGATTTAAATTTGTAGATATGTTGTATCAAGTATACATAGTCTGGTGTTCAAAGTTTGCTGTCTGACCTGCACTTATATAGCTTTGATTTTTTGTGGCTGCAGAAATCAAATGCTCAATTTCATGTTTTTATTATTGTGCTTTGTCTTCATGGACAGTGAACAAAATATAAAGGTTGAAATTGTTAGAAGGATTCAGTAATATCTTTCATATCACTTCCTTCAATAGGTCAGTAAACAGATGGCGAGACACATGAGACTTTGCAAGGCTATGATGTTGTGCATTTGTTATTCAGCCAATATCGGTGGCACTGGTACATTAACAGGAACAGCTCCCCAACTTGTTCTGGTTGGCCAGTTCAAAACGTATGTGTGTAGGACCACTTCATTATTACTGACTTTTATCATGACCGGACTGCAAATAGTGAATCATTCTTGCCATGCCTGCCAGCATTATTTTCAGCTTTGTGTTCTTTTTGCGAAGTAGATGTCTAAGGTAGTTGCTGATGAAGTGACAATATGAACAACCATGTATCTTACTGATGTTAAATTTCCGGAAGGGAAAAACTACTATAGCCCTTATGCCATTGTGGTTTATATCTTGAAACTTTATGAGGAAATTTATCTGGTTGTTTACATATGTACAGTATAAGGAGATGATACCAGAACACATTACTAGGCAGCAAGTACTGTGATGAAGACTCAGGGTAGATTTTTTTGTTCTATGGAAAGCAGGGTGAACTTACAAAACAACCATTTTGCTTCTTTATATTGTATTATATATTAGTTTATGCACATTATTTGATTTTCTTTCTGTGAAATTGATTGTATGTTGTCTTTAAAGTTCCGACATCAGGTCATATCAAGAGATGTTTTTTGTTCATTTTGTATTCGTTATGTATTCAAAATGCCAGCTGTTAGTAGTTACTGTGCTGTTATCCACTAAAGCTGTAATTGGTATCAAGGTGTTGCTAGGAGTAGGAAGTTAACTATTGGAATCATGCACTACTGAAACTGTTCTACCTTCTTAGCAATAATTTGCTTGTTAATGTTTCTTTCAGAAAGTTCCCTGATGGTCCATCGATCAGTTTCATCTACTGGTTTGTCTACGCATTACCTCAGATGTTAATGTTTTTGTTCATCGGTTGGCTATACTTACAGTTCATGTTTCTAGGAATTGGGTATGTTTTATTTTTCTCTGCTTGTGTGTTTGATTCCATCCTGACTACCAACATTGTGATGTGTTTGTACTCACTGTCCTCAAATTTTTTTTGACACACATTTTGCCTATGTGGCGTTTTGTGCTTGTTCCTGTTGACAATAGTTGTGTTCATGCTAATTTTGTGGGTTGGCGAGGGCCTGGGATAAAATTACCTTTTTTCCCTGGTAGCCCAACTAATGTTGTCATCTGATGTGCCCTGGATATCAGAAAATGTGCATTTAAGTGCTCTATTCCTGAATGGTACTTTAGTTTTCCAATAATCAAAGTCAATTTCATATAGTTGAATGAATTATGACTTTGCTTTAGACTCCGGCAACATCTTTCTATCAATAGTTAGGCTTCTCACTCAACTTGCAGACACAAAGAAAAAAATCACTGTTCATTTTGTGAGCCTCCTTCTGATCAGTGAGAGAAAAAAGGGGTAATGAATCTGTCTTGCTTTATTGACAGTTGGAAACATCTGTGTTTCTGTTTTCGTTGGAAGAAACGGAATCGAATGAAGGGTAGAGAGACATATGCTATCATGCAACGACAATATCGAGACCTTGGGCCCATTTCGTGAGTCAGTTTTATCATTGTACCATCTTAATTGCTTTTTACTGCAGTTCATACTTAATTATCTTGACAAATGGGTTATATTCATGTTGGTTACTGGTAGATAACTGTCCTATCCTTTTGATATCACAGGTTTTAGTTTGTTTGTTTTTTTTCGTACATAGCGTGCTTGGCACTGTCCTCATCATCGTCAGACTATCTAACACTGCAACAGTATGAGGGTGTTTTCTCACGTTCTGGAGCATTGCATGCTCCGTATAGAACCCGTTTACTCTCCTTTGTGTTTATCACAGTTTTTGTTGTGTTAACACTTGCTCTTTCTGTCCCAGTGATTTGCTTTTTGATTGCAATAAAAGGAGTAAGCTGTTCAATCATGCTTTAACCTAATATTTGCATTAGACATACCTCATGGCTCTGCAATTCAAAAGTGCTTTTTCTCCTCTCGATTCTGTGAAATCTTGCGACTGAGGTTTGACGAAGGGTATTCGTGCATTCTTGTAACGAAATATCCTTCCTCGTACGGTTTGAATTTTTGGCCCAACTTAACCATTTGCTGCTCTCTTATGTTCAAGCTGTTTGGATAACTGAGGATGCTCTGCATGGCATTTATAGAACTAATCCACTCTTCTCAAGTTTTTGTTCTTTACTCTGTGATTGAAAATGGTGGATAGTCCTTCATTTGGTATCAGTCTGTCTTTTTTGTTTCCTTAGATATGCTCAGGTCAGCGTTTTATGTATGTTTATCTTGCTGGTACTGCTCTGGTTTTTCCGCGAACCGAAGTTCATGCCTGGATGGGGAGATTTCTTTAAAGAAGAGTAAGTTGCTGTTCCTCTTCTTCATTTTGTTCTACCTAGAAGTAGAATTACTCCACTGTATTTTCTGAACATAGCTTGTAAACTGTATTTAGGCTGACCCCCATTTAAGAGGGCGGAGTTATATTTACCTTACCTACTTGTCTTTCAATCAGGAAGCCAAAATGACATGAAACGTTGCATAGGTAATCCTTAGGCATTCAATTTTCAAAGAAAAGCATTCACTAAATTCACTGTCTTTACTCAATTCACTTCAAATTGATAATGAAGGAAGCCCACCATCAGTGTGCTGTGCGGACCTGCTCAAAATGCCTGTGTGAAATACCATGTCAGACTACTCCGAGACAGTTTTCATGATGTTTGAACCACTGATCTAAGCAAGCTCGTATCTGGACAAAATGTGTATAAGGAATAAATATTGAAAGCTGCCAAGATTTAGACACATGTGTAATCATTCGAAAGTTATCAAAAAATTTTGGAGGGGGAGGTAGATATACTTCACCCTCCAAAACCCTTTTCTAAATAGGGTTAAGACCATGAAATTTGCCACAAGTAAGAGAATGTGCAATTTTAGAAAATGGCATAAAAGTCTACCAAGAGGCCAAGTTTTGCTACCATCAGCAAGAATTTCCACCTATGTAAGCAAACTTTTGGAAAAGGTGCTGAAAATTTTGCTTGACCACAAAATTGGAGCCACTAAAGCCTTTATCTTCAATTCTGATTTATTAACATTACTTTCCGTTAAAATAGGCTAATTAAACAGTGTTTGCCATGTTCTTGGTGTTTTTAGCAACTGAAAGACAAAATTTGGGTAAAATTTGGTCCATGACAAAAATATCCCCGGTAAGATCAGAAAATTCTAGCAAGGTTTTTCTGTCATCTGATAGCCCACAAGAATTATAGTAAAAGTTGCCGTCTTTCAGCTCTTTATCATGTACGGTTTAAAAATATTGTTAAAAGTTTTCCTGGGATGGTAATTTCACTCCTTTATATCACATAGATTTAATATGTATTTAGCAAGATCTTTGGAGAAGGTTCCCTTTTTGGTCAGTGATGATTTGAGATTATACGGGTTATGTTCTGGGTAGAGAAACACATGCTAGTCATTTGAGTTTGTTCTGGTTTGACGAACGCAATCTGTCTTTAATTTTAGTTACATTTCAGATGGCACAGCTGCAATGATTGTGGCATTCCTTCTCTTCCAACTTCCATCACAAATGCCTGACATTCCGTTCATCTACAAGAACACTAATAGAGGTTGGTATACGTGCCACAAACATGTGCATGTTACGAACTGATTGATGGAATAGACACTGGTTATATTTGACTACAGTTCTTTGGTTTTTCTTATAGGTAGAGGTCAATTGTGATGTAGAATAGCATGGTCTATGGCTTGTCTTAGTGTGGTAATCAGATATTTTTGTGTCGAATCTGAACCCTATATAAGTGTCCAAATGCAATATGCCAAGGAGATTTTCAGTTCTGAAGTAGTGTTATGAGATGTTCTTCTATATCTGTACCACGTTAGGTGGGTGTCGCACTGTTGTTACAGAAGTTAGAAGAGGTTTGGAATCCACTATCCGCATGTGCTGATTTGCTAAGTTTTGGGACACATGAAGATGTATTGTTCTGAGTGTATGCTTGTTCCGTAGAGTATGATCTTCGTGAGTGTTAAAGATCAATGGATGTCCTGCCGTACCCATGTTAGAGCGCTACTTTTTTATGAGAATTTATGCAGCACCTCATCTTGATGGTCATTATTTTATTTTTTAACGTCAGCGACAAGCCAAAATGTGAGGCTATAGTTTGCGTTGTACTACAACATGATGGTTATAAGTGATGTCATTGCTTATCGGGACTCAGCAAGTGATGAAGGTATGAGAAACTGAATTTCTACTGGAGTTGGTATACATTTCAACCATAGATACTGTAACTCTTATATTATGTAACTGCTCTTCTCATCTACAGTGAAGTTGCAATCCAAGACCTTACTGGAATGGGAGACTACGCAGAAGAAATTCCCTTGGAATGTATTACTTCTTCTTGGAGCTGGATTTGCGCTTGCTAAAGCTTGTGAGGTTTGTGTGCAGTTGCATGGTATTTCTTGATTTGTTTTTTGTATGAGACTGTTGCTATCATACTACTAATTACCAATTATTGTTCATGTGTAGGCACTGCCATATGTCTGCTGTTTTTTTCAGTATGGTGGCCTCCCCACTGGAGTATGAATAAAATTCCTCGACAATAACCGAATTATATATAATAACTGCATTGTATTCAAGTCCGACTCTAAGCGGCTGGTTCCGGCTTACTTAGGCTTTTTACAGGGCACACAGGCCACATGAGTGGAACTACAATGTGCGCGATTTGAACAAAAGACAAAAGCATATCGAATGGAATATGAAGGGTGGCTCTTCCAGTGCCATATTCATTCCAGTGGCACTAAATGCATCCCTCAAGATGGGAAGTCTTCCTTCAAGGTCAAAGTTGTGGACCAGACTTGCTTTAGCTTAAAGCTTGTCCTCCAATGCTCCGATGTGTTTATGACCAAAGATTATAACCGTGAAGATTGTTTCATCTGTGCCTCCGACGGGAAGGGGTCATGCATTTTTTCAGCTACAAGCTGGTATGCCTCACTTGCAAGCATACGTATATACCTCAGTGAATCCTCTCTGGCCAATGCAAACAGAAAAGGAAGGAGCAGTCCTCGCCCCTGTAGGGCTGTCAGGGCTTTTGTTTTCCCGTCATACATTCCATCCTTTTATCGGCCTCTGGCTGTCTTGAGGTAAGACATCTTACTCAAGTAGCTTCATTCAAGCATTGATGAGGTCTTTCATAACAAAACATGCTTCCAAAAACTAATTTGACTTGTTGTTAATGTGTTGAAGGAGTTCTAATATAGGGTTTACACTTTCCCACTCAATATGAAATTAATAATCCAAGTGTTGAAATTCACCGAAAAGTAGAAAACTATTTTTATTGGGGGTACTAATTCTCTTCTAAACACTGAGTGAATTTTCATGGACAGCTGTGAAAAGAAGTAGAGGGACTGAGGAAAAAAGGAAATTTGCCATATTTCCAGTTTAAATACAGCACTTGTGCTCAACCTCAAGATTTTTTTATTGTGATTCTCATGGCAATTGAATGTTCTTTGATCACATGATGTCAATGTGTATTTGCACATAAATAGTTAAAGCGAAATCTTCAGACAATGTCAGACAATCAGGTAGTGTCAAATATCTGTGGCTTCTATATTCAGTATGACCGGTTGTTTTGTGTGTGTTTGGTGTGTTGTACAGATGAAGTTGAATTATCTTTCCATGAAACAAAGTTAGGGTTAGGCTGACCGTCTAACAAATTAGTATTTTAACATGTCATTTAGTTTTAGGGTAATGTTCCGACACACAACGGGCTTATGTAAGATTCATTTGCAATAAGAAGAATCTTCTGAGAGCCCAACAGAGCATGTGAGCTGCTGTAAGCTTACTCTGTTAGGTTCCTTTTCTCATAAGCTAGTAAATCCCCTGGGTCCAATTTCGGTTCTCTGTAATTGGAATTAGTATATATAGTCCGTCGATATTTCAGGATACTTGTTCTTGACAGTCTCCCTTACCTCAATCGACATCCCGCACCGTCAACCTCCCAATATAGCCTTGGTTTGATTAACCCACAACTAGAAAGGGAGGGAGACTTGAATACTTCAGCAACATTTTCTTTCTAGTGTTTCTCCCATCGCTGAGGCAGATTTCTGGGTTACTAAATATAGTTGAGCTAGTATTGTTGTACGAAGCGCTATTCAATTTCAGGCAATGAGACATGCTATGCTATTTGATGTCAAGATTGTAAGGGGGTGAAAAAGTGGCTTGCTTTATCAGTAGTTCAGGAGTTAGCCAACTGAGCCAACCAGAAAATTCAGCGAATGAGGCGATTTCTGTGACAATCCCCCCCCCCCCCCACCCCATCTCTAGTTTGCGATGAATAGACAATTGTGAACGCTCGCTGCTTCTGCGTGGCCGAAGTGCACTAGTCTCTCTCTCTTTCTCCCTTGGTTGACATGTACATGGTTGTGAACTGAGATGTCCACAGTGACTATTATGTAGTTGAGACAAGTTATAGACTAAGAGAGACTATTCTAGTCTATCTTTTATGCTATCTATAAATATAAAGCAGTGCAAAAAGCATACCGTCTGTTTAGTCGTTCTATTGCACACAGAAAGAGTCACTGCAGAAAAAATTAGCCTGCTCGCAATCTGCTTGAGAAATTCAGCTTCTCTCACAGTCTGCTCACCTTCGTGCGATAATGCAATTTTCTACATCAATGCAAATTCTACACCCTATTGAGTAGATCGTTCGGTCATCTGCTTTCATACTGCGCCATTTGCAACAAAGGAATTTGAATATTGGCACGTATTTCAGCTGTTGCTATGATACACGGAATAATTGGTAGATGTGCCTTTGTCTTGTTTGTGTGAGATGTTGCTAATTTTTTACCAAACTGCATAATATTAGCGTCCAATGTTGACAGACGTAGCAAATAGGTGAAGTGCGCTAGGCCTGGGAGCAAGCTAAGAAAAGATGCAATACTTCATACTTGAATTTTATGGATTTTGACTACACATGTTGCCTAGGTCTTGATCTTATGTGATGATGCAATGTGTTTCAACTCGCAGGATTGCCTACAGTATAGCGAGAATTGAACCCAGGCCATCTGCAGTGGAATGTATAATACCAACTTAATGTCCTCCTGAGGGCAGTAAGTTGGTATTCTCATTCTATCGCAGATGGCCGGGGTTCAATTCTCGCTGACCTTTTGTCAATCAATTTGCTATCTATCTCATAGAAATCTGGTTTATCATTGTGGCTGAGTTGTCAGATGACTGGACTGGCTGTTGTTGATTCATGGATCATTGCTTTGGTGGTCTCAGTCATGCTCACATTCCTCACAGAGATAACATCGAACACAGCTACAGCAACTATACTTCTCCCAGTACTTGCCTCTCTGGTACGGTCTTGCTATGTTTGCTTGCTCACTTTTTCCTATGTCAATCTGCTTTTCTTTGACGGCCCTTGCCCTGATTAACATCTTAAGGTGGTCTCTGTGATAGTTTCTACCCGCCTCCCCCTCTCGGTAGAGGGGAGATAACATGTAATTTCTATAAAATATCTTTTTCAATCGTTGGTTCTAAAGTCTGGACTGATATTTTATTACTTGTTGTTATGTTGTATGTTGTTACGTAGCATTTTATGACCTTGTTTTCATAACTACGTATTCTATTTACGTTAGTATGTTACTACTGAACGAAAAATGACTTAATAAATTCAGCATTTTCGGTTCATATGTATTTGATTTTGTATGATCGGTCCAAATAGCGATACCGAGAGGGGGTGGATGTCATGGAAATTTGGGCTCGCAAAGGGGGAGGGTGCCGATCAGAAGGGGGAACAAGGAAATTTGTACTTCAAGGGGGGGTGGTAGAAAAAGGGGCGGTATGAATTTTAGAGGGGGGTTTGAACCTTGATAGAAAGTACATCTGTTTAACTTGTGCTATCCTGCTTTGTCTGCTTAGCCTTTTTATCCTATGGTGGTCCTAGCATTGCTTAACTTGTGCTATCCTGCGGTTGTCCATGTCGCGGCCGTTGTATTGTTTTTATTGAGTCCCTCAAAATGCTCCCGTTGACTTCCAGTCGAGAAAACTGTTATTGTTCTGATTGAGTTTTCAATAATGGCTGTAGTAGTTATTGTCGTAATTGTCGTATCTTTGTCCAAAATGTAACTGTGTTATATTCTCTTATATTATTTATGTTGCACTTATTATTTGATTTGTTCTGATTACTTGCTTCTACAGCAGTTTTCTAGTTCTTTCTGTAAAGTATCAAGTGTTGATTGAACCAAAAAAACTGTGTAAGATTGCAGTCACATTTTTGTATTTGGATATTCATTTATTACTGACTTGCTCCTGCTTGCTGTATGCTGAACAATGCGGTAATGCCTCGTATATATGTGTCCCTTCAGATAAGCGCCGCCCTCAAATAAGCGCCAACCCTGGACCCTCAAAAATTAAATAAGCGCATTTAAGGTATTACGGTTAGCCATCAATTTGTCCATGATTATGAATTGTCTATGATTTGCTAATTGTTGTCTTGTTGCAGGCACAAAGCAGCTAATTGTTGTCTTTGTTGCAGGCACAAAGCAGCTAGTTGTTTTCTTGTTGCAGGCACTAAGTAGCTAATTGTTGTCTTTGTTGCAGGCACAAAGCATCGAAGTGAATCCTCTGTTCTTGATGATTCCTGCTACGGTCTGCGCATCATTTGCTTTCATGCTACCGGTCGCCACACCTCCGAATGCCATTGTATTTGCCACTGGTAGACTGTCGGTGGCAGACATGGTGAGTTCAGTTTTGGTTGACTTTTGTTGTGATTATCCTTGATTCAAAGTGCAGCTGCATGATTCCAATTATATTCTTCCCTAGATTAGTGGAACCCCTGTCTCTGTCTGGAACCAACTTTCTTTGTTCCTCACTTTTCTTATGAAATCATTTTATTGCGTCCCGTGATGGTTCCACGTATTGAGCGCAGGCTGAATATACTTCGCTCGGAAAACTTTTTGATCGATGCGACTTTACTGTGTGAATCCCATCTATTTGAGGCTCATACCCTCCTGTAACATAGCACAATAAAAGCTAGAGCATGTTGATTTCACTAAGTAATGTGGCGAGAAGAATCTTTCTTGACTGGATGCTTATACGTTTTATAAAATAAACAAGGACTGCTCCTGTAGATAAAGATTCAGATATAGATTTTGCGATTGATTGAGCTTTTTAGAGTTTTCCCTCTACACGAACTTCTCCCGCGAATGTTCACGAAAGGGTTGTACTCATTGCTGTGTACGGAGATTATATATTTGCCCCCATGTTAACGGCTGTATGTTAGAAAGCGACTGGAGCAAGTTCTTCCTGTTCTCGTGATGGTTCCCCATAATAAATCCGAGCAACAACTGATGTGTTGCTGGTCGTTCCCTTGGAACAATCAACCTTACCCAGTGACTGTTTTAGGGCATATCTATCGGACTATGATTGCATTTGGTTATTATCATGCTGGCAAGCTCAGCTTGCTGCATGGATTATTGTCTATCCTATTGTCTGTGCGTAAGATGTCTTTTATTTTTGTTGTGAGAGAGTTGCAGACAATATTATATTTCTATTAGCAATGAACACTGATTGGCTGAATTCAAGTGGTCTTATTGAAAGCAACTAATCCAATTGGTTGTCCAATGGCTACGGTGAACGTTCATCATAACCACTACCAAATCACCAAAATATTCATGTGCTCTGGTATGCTTTCATGTTAATACACCTTTTTTTCATTATGGACAACGCTGAATTTAAACAACCGGCCCGATTGAAGCTCCAAATTTGAACAAAATATATGCAACTGAGGTCCGGTAAATTCAAGTTCGATACCTAAACAGCTCCATCTGCATTGCAAAGATTTTGCAAAAACTTGCAATTAAAGAAGACCAAATTAAAGGGGAACTGATGGCAAGAAATAATTTTAGCTCGAATTTTAGCCACAGGCATGAAGATTCCGTTCTTGACAGTTTTCCTTCCGTATCACATTTTTTACGCTGTTGTGATTTAATTTCGATGTCAATTTTTCGCTGCACTCGTCGCTGTCTTGGAGGTTCGGCAGTGCAGGAAGAAGGTCTGGGTTCTAGAATCACGATAAGTCAGTGACGTCAATCCCACTCCAGCAACACAACTACTCAAAAGCAAACGAACTGTGCTACACACTGACGGAGACTGATCCTCTTACACAAAATATGATAACAATGATCTTACCTTTCTCCTCGCAACATTGAGGATCAGAAAATGATCAAACAAAATGTTGAAGCTATCACCTCACACAAAAATAGATTCCGAACATAGCTTCACGCATCGTAAATAACTGTTTATTATCTTGGCTTCACCTGCACTCATACACGCAATGCTTGCCAGTAGAGAGTAAACAAAGAAGCATGACAAAAAATGTTTCACCAGTCGCAAAATCTACATTCGAAACCAATTAATCAACAGCCTGTCTTAACTTTCGATTTGTTTCAGTTTCTATTTCTGATGGCAGCATTACACAGAATAATAATGCAAAATTCCTTGGGTCATTTCTGATTCTTGAAACTACAACATCGTCGAATTTTGGTGCGAATCCATGAACGTGATCTCGAGGATTTTTATTTGAGTGAAAGATGAGATTTGGTAGTTAATGTGGATTGATATTATTTCTAATTGTAGAGCTAGACTTGAATTGTTATGTATACAGCCAAGATAGACCCAGTTCTGTAGAAAGCTGTGAGGTAAGGTAGGACAAATACTTTATAGAAATTCAATTTTTCTACACATTCCATCAATTTTTCTATCCTTTGTCCTTATAATTCATGCTTGAATTTTGTTTCTTTTCTCACTGATGACCCAAAACCATTGCAGGCATAATGTAAAAGGGTGAGCTACTCTGTTCTTCAGATTTAGCGTAGAGCGAGTTCTACGTCACAAACATAGCTGTTCCTCGGAAAACCGTGTCGATTCTCTATCGTTTTGTGCAGAAAGACCGACCTAGATGGCGACGAGCTTGACGATGTTAATATACAAAGAATTATGTGAACGAAACACCATTAGTTCACCTTTTACATGAAGCATGACACGCTATGTACCTTAAGGGGATAAGTTTTTGCGTGGATTTATTTTTGCAAGTTTTGGGGCATTTTGTGTAGAGTTTTTTTGCGAATGAGGAATTTGCGGAGAAATGTATGGAATAATTAAGCAAATGTGCATGAACAAAAGAAAAGAAGGAAGTTATAGGCATGCGCATTGAGAGAAAACTTGAGCCCTATTCGAATGGCTATTGTTTACAGATTGAAAAATTAGTTGTGTGTTTGCTTTTGTTCTGGTTATGACATCATTTTGATAAATTTGACATGGATTTAATTGAGCGAATTTAACAAAAATTCGCAAAATTCTCTAAAATAAATCCCCTTAAGGTATCTCAACAAGCACCCACTGGAGTTACTATTAAGCCAAATTTCCACGTGAATAAATGTTGTGGTGAAGAAAACTGAATGGGAGGGATGCCACTTGTTTTTCGCCGCGACGAATACTTGCAGCACGCATTGCCATTACGGGACTTCCGCTAAATGAAAAAATTTCGCGGCAACTTTCACACAAGTGGAAATCGACCTTCAGCTGTGAATAAGTAAGAATACTAGGATTAGATTAGTCATGAGCCATCAGTAAGAAAGCTAGGATTAGATTAGTCATGAGTCATCAGTAAGAAAGCTAGGATTAGATTAGTCATGAGTCATCAGTAAGAA
>JAOBRC010349349.1:0-12866 GCA_027575255.1 Scolionema suvaense
ATTACATAACATCACTTTCCGCATTGTACGGCACAACCTGCCTGCGTGACTTCAAAAGAACAGACGTTCTAGTCTAATTTCTTTTCTAAAAGCGAAGATGCAAAGCTCCTCACTCTATAAATGAAAACCATATGCACACTTACGTGGATTTCCGCTGATGCATATTATAGCCGATAAGCCATGTGCATATTCGCCAATGGTTTCTCTAAGTTATTTGAATTTTCTGTCACTTTCATCGGCTGCGGAGCGTAATTTAAAGTGGGGGGGGAGGGCAGATCATAGTTTGGATGCTTTTTGGTAACATTCCTTTGTAGTCATAATAGTAAAAAATTTTACTTTGCAAAAAAGTGGGGGGAGGGCATGCCCCCCGTCTCCGCGGCCCATGACTTTTCATGCAAGTAATATTTGCCATTCTACTTCGGCAAATATTACTGTTAATGAAGGTTCATTACTCATATTGCTAATTTTTTATAACGGTCCGCACCAACGGTCCACGTTATTTCCGAACAAATATGAATGAAATTGTGCAAAGAAGAAATAAAACGTGAATATTTCGGAAGAAACAAGATGATTTTCAACCCCTTTCTAATCATGCCTTTCAAATCGAATCAATACTGCATTGGCAAATGCGACCATCAGCTTATACGGTCGGCGAAGTTTGCTTTGTAGAACGCAGTGAAGTTCGTGGTTCACAAGATGCGATTTAGATGTTGTGATTCCCTCGATTTCAAGATAGACCGCTCACAGGTGCTCAGGGGAATGCCCTCGGGGGTCTACGATAGACAGACCTCTATTGTATTGTCGTGTACATACACAAATTCAGCGACATCGATCGCGTGTTTATCACCATCATGCAAGTGCCAGCGCCCTTATCGAATTTTGAAACAAATCGACAACCATACGGTTCAGGCAAAAACACAAATTTCGCTGCGTTAATTTGCTTCTTCCTAAATGGTTCATTTTCACTCCTTTTTGACTAAATTCAAACAAAGAAAACTTTTTTCGGCTTAAAACCCGGATTTTCGGTGCATTTTGATTTCGCAGTTGGCTCAATGTAATTTTTTGCGGCATTTAAATTTCGCAGTTGGTCAAACAAACAGTTTTTTTTAACTCGACGGCGAAAACGCAAAATTTCTGTGCCACGAAATTTTCATCCAATAAAGTAAAACCCCAACTTTAACACTTTTGCTTTCTATGAGGAGCTGAATATCATTTTTGCCCATCGTATAGCTTAAACAAAAAGATAACATACCGGTACGTTTTCTTAACAATCTTGAAGTGCCGACACATCAGCTTAACTATCTTGAAGTGCGGACATGTTTCCTTAACCCTATCCCTATTGGGGGAGGGGGAGGCGGCTGCTGCTAAACCACTGGACCATATGCTATGAAACTTGGTAAGTTTTCATAGAATTTATCCAGGAATATTCCACCCGTCGCTAATAACAGTTGTTTTATTTCGGACGATTGAAGGCAAATTTTATATGTGACGTCATCAAAAAGGCATTTTTGTCCCAATAAACTCAATGTTTAACGGTGTAAATATTTAGGCAAGACCTTTTTCATAGCCTTTCCGATGCCTTTGATAAGGTTGGGACCAATTTCCGCGGCAGGTGATGGTCTGATGACGAAACCCAGAAAACAATAGATTCCGATGGGTGACCTCAACAAATGATGACGTCATCATTGCCACTTGCAATTTTTGGGGACCAAACTTTAGGTCATTATGTTTCTCACATATATGCCTACATGTCAAGTTTCATGCTTATAGCTTGACATCCCACTGCTGGCCCTAATTTTTTTATGATGAGTTGATTGTGAATGTCAGAAGAGACGTTAAACGAGGGTCCGGAGATCTACAATAGGATTTGTACGCACTTCGTCACACAGCGATTTTGTTTTTTACGATAAGTAGAATCATTCTATGAAAACTATCTCTCTCTCTTCAACACCCCCCCCCCCTCCCTTCCACGCCCAAACCATACTTGGGGGTAACAAAGGACATATGCTGACGGCAATCTAGTAAGTTTCTAAAAACTTAATTACGAGATAAAGAATAATGCATTGTTTGCTAACATGAATCAAACTTCCACATCAGTAACCACATTGGTTAAAACAGAACATAAGAAATATAAACTAGATAAGTGATCATTGAAAAATGTCCTCAACCCAAGCAAGCAATGCCGATGTCTGCTCCCTGCTAGCTTCGACCATCTTCTCTGTGGCATTGCGCATCTCCTCAACTATTCGATGTGTTGCATCTTGTCCATCTGCGATTGATTCTCGCATAAGCTTGACCATCTCTGCACCCAACGTCTCTTCCCTTTCCACTTTTCGTTTTCTTCGCCTCTCGGTGGTCTCTCCAGACGTTTCTTCCTCTGAAGGCCTGGCTCGTACAGCACCACTACTAGAGATCATCATCAGATCTGGATTGTAACTATCACGACAATCCAGAACAGCATCTATTTCATCAAACACAGGGAGCTGTAAGAGACTTGTGGCAAGCCCCATCATTCCAAAGTTTGTTTTTTATCTACAGGGCAGTCTTGACACTCCCACCTTATGTATCATATTTAGCTCCTCTTAATTTTGGGAATTGATCGCCCCATACCTGCAGAAGAACAGAGCATTCTTCGTCCGACCAGGTCACTTTAAGAGCTACATCTCTTGGCTTCTGAAGGTCAGGGGAGGTTGAGGTTTTGTCCTGAGCCACTTGACTTTCATACTCAGATGAAGAAGATGACGGACAGGAACTAAGAGGTGATTGAACCGAAGGATATATCTTCAGGTTTGTCAGTTCAGAGGATGGCGGTAGGGGCGACACCGGAAGTGGGAAAGTTGGCTGCTGATCTGTTGAGAAATTATTTCCGCCAATTCACGGTCTGATAGGGATCGCCCCATCATCTTGCTCCAGTACTCACAGCTGCAACAGAAAAAAATACTCTTTGCTGAAGACTGTTGCACAATTTACGAATTTATGGTATGCACTAATATACTCCACAAAAATATTGAGGTTCAAGTAACCAAATGCGTAATTTGAGGCAGCAATTCAAGGATCTTTGCCTGGATTTGAAACTTCAATTTGCCTTAGCAGCATACCTTACATTTTTCGACGATTGGCAGCAGAAACTTTAAAATCACCGTGACCAAACCTGAGTTCTTAAAAATTACCTTCAGATCCAGAACACCTCAAGAACACAACAGATCGAAACCTTCTAAAACCTTAAGTAGCCATCCAGGCTCTAAGTACAAGAATCCTAACTATTTTTCTGAAAAAAAGAACAAAAAAAGCCTATAGATGTATTTAAATTTTTAGCGTTCCAAAGACTTTTTTATTGGAGCGTCTTGAATAGGTTTGCTATTTTGATATTTATTTCTTAAGTTCTACGAGAATATCGAAGCTCAAAATAGTTTAACAATGAAAAGTTATGCGAAGTTTAACGTATTAACACAGCACTCATATGGATGGAGCTTTCTTTAGATGCAGCAATAAACTATCGAACGATCTATCACATAGCTGTAGCTTTACGGTGTTTGCTCTCGGATTTTTTAGTATGAAATCATAAACACAAATTTCACAGAACAAAACAAAAATACTTACAGAATATGAAACTCGTGACCCTCCATCGTGCTCGTTTTTATCGTCTCACCACTGCACAGCAGAAACCTCAAATCCTGAATATGATCGACAGGAACTCTGGTATACATCATCCATGAATAAGCCTTGCGAGCCTCTGATTGGATAAGTAAGGTCTCTTTGTTTCAAATGCAGCCTTGCGACTCGTTTCAAGATGAGAGAAATCTCTTTGTCTCAAACCTTAGTGAGCCAAGACAGGAGGAGGTAAAAACCTCCGTTCATATTGCGTACATACGGGTGGTTTGAACAAATAGTCAAAACAAAGGAGGTGGTAAAGCATCAAAACTCGTCCCGTGTGAGCCCAAGGATGGTTTGTAATATGATAAATAGCTACCGTTGCATTCTAGATTCTAACCAAAGTTACAGAAACAACGAACTGATTTTAAAATATATCGGAAAAAACCCTAAATGAAGCTGAACGTTACATTTTGGAAAAAATTGGGCTTTACAACTTTGCTTCGAACATGAATATTCAACTTCGTGCCAAGTTTCAGAAAAATCCATTGGGCATAAAGACGGTGGATTCCAAGTATACCAGTAAAAATGTATATGCCCCACTGTGCACACATATTTCTATCTTCTAACTTTGCTAGTCGGAGATAGTCAGAGATAGGTCCAGGGTGCTAAGGCAGGGAAAAAATAAGCTGCTCTTTGCCGGGGGAACCTTGCCAGTACACAGCCACAAATAAAAAAAAAAGTTACACATGGCTCTGATGTACTCCTGATATAGGGGACAAATGCTACTTTAAACCCGGTTGTTATACTGAGGCAGCTTTTAGTGAGGGGCGTAGCAACATGGGGGTGGGTTGCCTCTGAAAAATCTCTGAAAAATTGGATCGTAGGCTATGTGATTTTCGAATGTCAACCTGCCACATTTGTTTGAAGAAGAAATAGTCGCTACTGCTCTGCTTTCCAGCAAAATTGCGTTGTGTTGCGTTTATCAGGTCTACCAAGATGTTGTTTGCTATTAATTCTTTTTATCATCTGCACAACAGGTTTTGGTTGAATTCCTGCTGATCGTTCTTCTTGACAGTCTGTTTTGTTATGTTAAAAACGCTGAGAGGGGACGGAGCTTTTATTAATCCACTTGCTTTGGAAAGAAAACGGAAGCCTGGAGAGCATTTATCAAGTGTCTGTTCTCCTGTATAATTATATTACGTGCAAAGACGAAGCAACGTCTGCTATAGACAGAACAAACACCTTTGAGCATGCTTGTACACATGAATGCCGGTAAGAAATTTGAATTTAAAATTCAAACAAGTAATGTCAAAAAGTATCATACCTCATTCTTCTATCTCCCTTGTAAGCAAAAACTAAGCAGCAATCACGCTATTCGAAGACCAAAACGCAAATCTCTACCAGCAGCTACGAGGATTCAAATAATTACCGGCTTCCCAAATCACATATGTTGGCAAGTATCTATTGAGAATTTCAGAATGATTCACAAAAATTGAGTTCCAAAGTATACAAAGTTATACTACATAATACATCAAATTATGCTACACTTGAAGCATATTGCACATACGCGCCTAATGAACACAAAAACCGCCTTTGGTAATCAACAGCAGAGATGAAAGTCACATAGTTCGTGCTAAATGTATGCAGTCCTGATTTCTTTATGGTGAGCCTATTTTAGCACAATATTCCATCCAACAATCAAAAGCAATGATCCGTTTTTCATGGATACAGAGATTCTAAGAATCTCCAAGGAAAAAGTTGCCGTCTTTCTTCGTACTAAACACCTGTCATCCATAAGCCCTTATTGAATGCCTCCTCGCGCATAAACAGACCAAGATATAGCTACTGTATTCAAGTGTTAGCTATATTCTGAATCAATGTCACTATCCCCTTTGTCACAGAGGGAAGCTTCAATACAGATACCCCAGGAAAGAACTGGCACTAGGGACCAGAAGCCACTTAAGTCATTGCACCTTCTCGATTCAAATGTTTCTCAACAAATGAAAACAGTAAATTATTGTAACGAACAAATTACACTCATCGGTTCTTATTTCCAACAACTAGTTAGGGTACAGCCCCAGTCTCATTGAAAAAACCAAATGTATAAAGACAATTGTCGGAATTAAGCTACATTCTTTTTTGACAACGACACCATCACATAGATTTCAATTTCTGCACACATGCAAAATTGACATTAGAATAAGTGCAACTTACTTATATACACCCTACTGCAGAAAATGAGGAGCTTACGAAACTTTACTGAAATAAACCATGAACATGTTCTGTCAAAAACTTACATTTCCGACACTCAGCTGCATATATATGGGAGAATTAAGCCTCAATTATGAGCAAATTTCTAAAATATAATATGGGCGAATACAATAAGCATAGTTTGAGGATACAGTGGTGAAAACAACGAACAACTCTTTGTTTATCTAAGAGTGTATTTCTATAAAAGGGTCAGGCTCTTGCAGTTCGATTTCTACCTTTGATGTTAACTTTCATTGTTTACGAACAATTGAAGATTTTGCACAAATTCATCATTAATGAATAGCTCCAACATGACATGAACGTGTCATCAAACTGGGATAAATTCTATTTAGTATGAGTGCTGTATTGTGCCATTGCATTCGAATCAAGGTTCTACTCCAAGGACGTCCGGAGATAATTCCGGTAGGCCACTGATGGCTAAATTTGACAAAAATACGTGATTTTTGCTCGTTCTTGCTACAATTTCAAACAAATACAGCAAAGATGGAAGTTTAAACACATAAACAAAGTCTCCAGTTGCTCTAGAAATAATTTTGATGCAAAAAAAATCAAAAAAAAATATTTGAAAATTTTGATCAAAGAGTCCAAGAGACGTCACAAAATCCAGACATCAGCAAAATTTGATGACGTCATCCGCAATGTTTTTTACATCACGTAACAGCTGAAAGGCAGCACTATGTTCCTAGTACTTTCTAGCCTTACTGCTGCTGATTAAGGTACTGTTTACTAGGGAGCGTAATTTTACCTCTGCCTCCGGATCATGAACGTACATCAAAAAGCCCGTACCGAATAAGGTTAAGTCAAGTTTTACCTTTAGCATGCCTTAGTAGGGTGTATTATCAACATTAGCTCTTAATTCCTAAAACTTCCTAAACGGCGGATACTTTTAATTAGAGGACACTGACCTCAATCCCTGATCGTGTCCGCTAATTGGAGAGTTGACTGTAGACTTTTGATCTTTGGAAGGTAAAGAACAGTGTCACTAAATTTTTTAGTTAACCTAAGGGATATCAGTAGTATAGAAAGTGGTTGCCACAAGCAAGAAGGGAGAACCTATAACCTATAACTGACTATCTTCATTCATTGATAACTCTAGTTAATTTCGATTTTAGGTAAGCACTGTACGACGCATTATTTTGGTTGCATGTAGGGTGCTGTGTTCGAAAAATAAGCCACTTATGTCCCGGATTATTTGAGCTTGTTTTTGGTACAAACGTCATCTTTGCTGTATTTATTTGAAATTGTAGCAAGAACGAGTTATGTTGATGATATTATATTTTTATAGGCCTGATGAGGCCAATAATTGTATTTCGCGGAGTCCACCAACTTTGCACCACAAAAAAAACAATGCAAGTTCGGGACGAGTGCTTCCAGGGTGAATTTTGCTTTGAACTTTGCTCCAGAAAGAAATATCACGGAAAGTTTCAGGTACATACTACATCGAGGAAGGTCGGGTAGCCTCCTCATTTTTTTCCGCGAGTGTGCGGTGGAGGGTAGCCTGTACCACACCAAGCGCACTGCGCTTCACTAGCTTGCTTCGCCTGTTACCTTTCACAGCATTTCTGCGTTTGGTAATTATGCCATAATGAGCACATTAACTCCACCAGTGACTTCAACTCATCAATTATGCATGACTTTAAGTATTGATTCAACACAAATTGATGTTAATCATGAGGTTGCTACAGGCACACCTTACGCTAACTGGCAAATAATTAACAGTATGGTAATTTAGAAAACGGAGATTCACGCCAAAGTAAGCAGACTCTGAGAGAACTTGGTTCGAGTAGAGGCTGTGAGCAGGCTAGGTGAAGGGTGTCTTTTTGTTTTTTCTGACTGGAAAATTGTTTTATAAATGGATCCAACTTTAACAATTTAGATTCATAAAGTTAGCATTAAGAGAATATCTTTCATAATGTCCACACGAAAAGGCCTTGATAAAAACAGCAAAATCTAAAAGAAGAGATTGCACCACAATATGATAATCAGAAACAACCGAAAAAGGAGACAAAGTTCCCCTACAAAGGCAACGAGGAACAATTCAACTTCAACACAACAAGCTTGGAGTATTTGCGGTGGACCTAATGAACAAGAAACAGATTAAGAAGAACCGAAAAGAAATAAACCTGCACGGAGCAAACACATGAAGTTGGCCATCGAAAGCTGGGATCTCATACAAGTCACTCCAACGACAGTCAAAGGATCAAGGCTGTTGAACCAGAGTTATAAGCGAACAAGAGCTACAGACTCCACATTGCATTGCATGCTATTTTTTATCAGTCATCTCTGTTGCAATATAAAGAGCTATGGGAGTGTACTAATACAGACAATCCATCAGCTGATGAATATGTGGTTTAACAAGAACCGGAGAAAATGGATCAAGGAAAATTCAACTGTAAATCTCCATAAAATATCAGCAAAGTCGATATAAGCTAACTATGGCTTTCAAAAATGGCACATTCGAGAAGAGAAAATGCAACTATAAAAAGCTAGCTAGCTATTGCTAACTGTTAATATATAATATGCTGTCAAAGTCAACATTGTGGCAAGATATAAACTGACAATTGATACATTAACCCATGTAGATATATAGCTGGCTGAAAGAACTTTTAAGCAAAGTTACTTGGTTTGTTTTTATTAAACACATCTCATTTTAAACGAGAATGTGTTAGAATGTTAGCAAGCCTGGATGTTAGCTACGTAAGGTAAGCATCAAGTATTATATCTTCTTACCAAAGAAAGAAAGTCTTGCAATATGAGCGCTAATTTGATAATAGACGTTACTAAGGTATGTTTAAAATAAAATGTGAGTTAAAAGAGGGTACAAGGTTGCGATGACGCATGGAACTGAAAGTGCCCAACACTTCATGAGATAAAACTGATCAGGTATTGTTCATTTCATTTGGAAGAGGTTGAATTGAGGAGGAGGTTGTGGCCTAGAGGGGCCAATGATCTAACACGCTTATGACCAAGACAAAATGGTAAACTGGGCGAAAAGGAAACTGTATTATGCAAAACGCGACTTAGATTTGAAAACTAATAAAAGCCTTTAATACCTGATCAGATTGGTCCCGGATTGTTTTTAATTGTCAGCTAATTAGAGAGGAAAGACGACAATTTGTATCATTTCGTGCAAAAACAATCTGTCCGCTAGCTGGAGTGTTCGCTAATTGAGTTCCCGCCTTTTAGAAAGTTTTTATAAGGTTTTGACCAGAGCGCGACCGGGGAATATAAAATTGTTCGATGCTCTTGCTGCAAAATAGCAACAGCTTCTCCATTAGCTAACTTGTGTAGCTTGGTTGTTCTTGCAGCAGTGTCGCTATTCCTATTCCCATTCAGGGGTCACCTGGGACCAAATGTTGTGCACCGCAAAGAGGAGCCTGCTCCCCTGATCGCTGTTCCCCCGTAGCATACAGTGAATAGGCCAAAGCTCTGATAAGTGGAGGTGGAGCATCTGTTATCAGGTAAATCAGGGGTGGATCCAGACTGCACTTACAGGAATTAAATTTTTGTGTCCTTTTGTAATATTACTTTTTCTTTTCTTGCTTTTCTTGCTGAAGTTTGGCAGTTTAGAAATTTATACATGTACATTTTCCACATTCAGATTTTATCCCAGATTTTGTACGCAGACGTATTAGATTCTACGAATCCAATGTCCTTGTCCATGGTGTGCTGTCCAAAATTTCACATTTTCTTACGGCGGTCAATGCTTTCTTCGGAACTAGGCTCTTAGGCATAAGGAGTCTGACAAGTCAACAGGCTCGGACAAAAGATATTGGCCACATTTTCGAATGACCTTGTTAGAATGAGGAAGAAGGCCCTCTTTGCCCCCTCTCCCCTCAAACAATGTTGGGATGAAAAGGAGTGGTGAATGGCATTGCATGGAATTGCAATCAACATCTACTCAATGTTTTTCAAGTGGAAGGGAAAGGGTGTGACTAATATTTTGCTCGAGATTGTCTGAATTTTGTGCTTATTGCGTTTGAACAGTGTGTCGAGCAGTTATAAAAGCTTTTCCTTTTATCTTTAGAATATACTCTCATAGATTGTAAACAGTTACTTGCATGCATTGCAGATAGCTAACGTTGCGGACATTGCATAGGGCCCTAATTAGCATACTGCGGTTGCGACTGTTCGAACATATATATGATGGTTTGTGCTCGTGCCTCTAGCTACCCTTTAATAACTTGGGGCCAGAGTTTTCATTCCGCTATACTGGAGCTTCTGGCTCTTACTCTGGAACCATCGGCTCTTTCTATGCATACCAAAGTCTAAAGAGGGGGTGCCAAGAGACCGGTCTAAATAGGGTTGAGAGCTAGAGACTCCAGTATAGAGGAATGAAAGCTTTGGTCCCAGCGTACTGGATCTTAACCGTGTAGCAGCACAGGATCAGAACAGGCGTCCCCTAAGCGTAGAAAGAGCCGATGATTTCAGACTACCCTTTGACTGTATGATTGAGGTGTAGTGAATCTCGCTTAAAATGGAAATGGGAGATTACCCAGACATGTTTGTAGGTATATGGTTGGTATTGGCAACATGTCCTGGTATGATTTCATTATTTGGTTGATACCTTGAAGATGAGCACAAGCTGGTCTTCTATGGTGCTGTGAGAAAAGCAAAGCATATCATACTTGTTTCGGTTTGACAGTACTTGTTTCTTTAGACATGTGGCATAGGGATAGTCTACGGCCAACTAGTAACCTACTTATAAACCATCCCTTGTTGTCCTGAGTAACAGGTCGCAATAAGTGCGGAAATGATACACTTGCTTTGTCTGGCATGATATTTTTCTATTTCTGTGCCACAAATTGTTATTCGTGCGGTGTCCGGGAGACTGTCTACAGTGTACCACAATGTGAGGCCTACGGCACAGGTACAGCATGCGATGTACCATAGATGGGAATACCTATGGCTAATTTGGTATACTATCCTTTGTCTGTAACTGCTATTTTTGTTACTGGAAATATGGGCCCGTGACTGAGTGGTACTTTTGGGCAATCTCATTTGCCGAGAGGATTTTGGTCGATATCTCACATTCTAACTCATCTTCGAACTTACCAGAAACATTATTCCCAATAGCCTTAATGTGTCTGCCAAGTTTGGTGCTGTTTTGATTAATAGGAGCTATTTTGCAGACTCGAAAAGTTACCAAAATTACAATATTTGTTAATTTACAGCCCGATCTGTAAAATGCCCTAGTCGTCCTTCCTTTGCCCCAAAATTTATAACAAATAATGAACTTGATATTCGCTATCCACATGCCAACCTTTTACCGTGCATCTGCGGTATGGCAGTGTCCGTTCAGCCGTTCCAGCCCCCTAAACAGACAACCGGACACCCAAATTTGATCAAATTGGCATGCAACCTTGCATTAGACTCCTTTTGGCGTGTACCAAAAATTATTCGTACAGTTGTAAGGGAAGTATCATTTCCCAGGAGGGGGAAGGGTGCACCCTGACCACTGCGCCCATTTGTACCCTTGTTTTTAGCGTTACCGACGAAGGTTTAATAAGAAACTCTGATATATGCAAGCAGCACCATGGGCATGACTTTGTAAACACATTTTCAGACAAAATATATAAGTCACTTTTTGAAATTACTTTATTAGGGATCATATCCGAATTATTTTTTTTTTACCGTGCAAGCCGTAATCTTGTTTGTCAACAGAAATATGGGACCTTTGGCTTAACTATTATTTATCTGATGCCATGTTATTGACAAAGTTGAACAGTTTTGATGTACTAGTTTGAAGCAGAAATTTCTAAGAGAGTTTTTTTCCATTGCTTGTAAATAGAGACACCTATTGTGTAATACAAATTAGTACTTTTTCTGTCCCGGATATTGCGGACACCTCTTTAAAACGGACACTTTTTCGCGGTACCGCTATAGAGAGAGAGCTTTCCTTGTATAATGATCTCTCAGCAGGCAGATAAAACAAGAGTATTTTACCTCGTTCTTGGGTAGATTAAAGGAAATAAAACCGTTTCCTTATAGTAATAAGTTGCTGCATTAACTGGAGGAAGGACGATCTCGATCGCTGCTACTATCCACGATCAATCTCGAGAGAATTTTTCTATACAGCTGCGAAGGAGCCTATATATATCTGCTCCGTTTTTATAATCATCTCGATAAAGCAATTCATACGCTGTGCCTCATCTTACGAAAGTACATCAGTCAACGATAGCCGCTCTATTTAAACTAAAAACACTGCTGCTCAACTACTGCCACCCATAACATTTCAACAGACAACAACCTTTTTCAGATTAACACACAGCACTTCAGCAGATGAATGGAGTTAGTCTAGACAAATCCAAACGTCAATTTCAATAATCATTTTCCTTTGAAAGTGAATCGCAACTATTTGCAAAACATATTAAAGGTCCACTGGCGCTTTGAAGACGATGGCATTAGATGATGATGCTGACGGGCTAGGGGTTGGAATGTCTTAAAACGTCTAAAATAGTGCATCCAGATTTCTTCCACTTTTGATATCACTAATAGCTGCAATGAAAAATGTTTTCTTAGAATTTTGTGGCGTACAAGATAAATTCAATACCCAAGGACAACTTCAAAGCAAGGGAAGACACATAATTCCGAAATACTTTTGCCATTTTCTAATAACAGTTGTAGCTGCAAGGGCTGCACAAGAATAATGCGACATCTACAATGCAACAACGATTCTTCTGTGATAACTAATGTTCCACGACCAGATAAACAAATGTATAAGTTTCTATCCTTTCTCATAAATATCTTTGTAAAATGGTCATTACAGAGCGTCCGATCAGCGTGGAAGTTTCACCCCCTCCCCCCTCCCCTTCAGTATTCAGTAGCCCAGGGTTCCAGGTTCCAGGTTCGCTTTAACAGTCAACACGACACCCCCTTCCCCCTCCCCACTATTCTTATATTTTTTACCGCGCAAAAAAAGGGCTTAACCCTATTCTGCCCGGGGGGGGGGGGGGGGGGTAAAATTACCCCCCCACCGAAACTTTTTCTTATAGCAACGG